>JAPYZJ010002053.1:0-30373 GCA_030522765.1 Ophioninae sp. B BG-2022a
AAAATATTGACATTACGGCCAAAAGGAGCTTAATTCGTGATCACTGGAACATTTCCGACCGAGTGGACCCTTTTTGGAATCTCAGAATCGAAAAAACCCGTCTGGAATCGTTTTTCGCGTTTTCCCGCTCTAATAATGATATTACGCCCAAAAGGAGTGTAATGTCGCTAGCTTTTGATTGGCGCTAGTGCGGCGTGGAGGGTGCCGCATTATGAACCACTTGACAATCATGATTTTTCCAAAAACGGTTAACTACCAAACGATATAAATGCGTTACCAAACGCTACCAAATGGCCACTCAAGGATTCGTAAAAGAAAAGTCCGACCCGGCGAGGTTCGAGTGTATGGGTACTTTTTCCGTTGCGACTTCTGGCGACCAATCGCGGCACACCGTTCAGTTCACCATGTCGAGCCGTGATTGGTCGCCAGTAGCCCCGGTGGAAAACGTAACTACTAAGAATTCACCGTTATTTTTGGCCAATCGAATTCTTATGAGACTTTATCGACTGAGGAGAATATGGTAGTGTTTGGTATTCTGTCCCGGGCGTTTGGTAGTCGGTTACGACATTATCCGAACGCTTAATACTTATGGATCCAAAGTGCAAAGTCGTGATTGGTTACTCGCCAATGCGTAAATAAACCGGTTGCTTGGCGCTAGTGCGGCGCGGAGGGTGCCGCCCTCATGAACCTCTTGACAATCATGATTTTTCCAAAAACGGTTAACTACCAAACGCTACCAATCTGCTTCTCAACGACTCGTAAAAAAAAAGTCCGATTCGCTGCAGAGGGGCGGCGGACTTATGAGCCGATATTCAAAACTCGTTTTAAAAAAAAACGGTAAACTACCAAACGATCTTAATGCGCTACTAAACGCTACCAAACGACTACCAAACGATTAGTAAAAAAAAAGCTGATTAATCAAAGTGGCGGGGCTAACTTTGAGGAGGTCCCGCGTATACATAGCTCAATAAATTTATAATTAGCCGCCGACTTGTCGAAAATCGTGATCTAACATACACCAATCGTTTGTTAGTAATTGTTAGTTGCTTTTTATCGTATTGTTAGAGCCTAATTTTTATGCAAAAGTGAAAAATCTTTTCGGTTCTACAGAACGCTGAAAGCTACGTGCAGGTGGCAGCATTGCCGTGGTCGGGCGCGGCGACCAAAAAATTCTCACAGAATAACCAGCGCTACTCGCAAATGATGGAGAGTGTTATAAAATGCGGACGAAACTTGATTCATTTTGAGGCAAAGGCGTAGAAGTGCCGCGTGTCAGTACATCCCTGAGCTGATATAAAACGCGGAAGAAGTTCGTGGTTCGATCGTTGACGCGCGCGCCGTGGAAGAAGCTTAGTTTGCGATTCGCGGGTGTCACGCGTGGTCGTGCAGTCGATCGTTGTCGCCGGCATATTCGCATCTACCGCGTGTCTCGTTCCGAAGAATAGATAAAAGCGAGAGAGAACAACGACCGCGACATGTTTCACGTAAAGAAATTGTCGGGCTCTTTGAAGCAAGTGCCGGCGGCGGAAATTCAGGGTCTTCTGCTTTCACGTGCACTGCCATCCGCGAGCACCCCGAATTTACAGACAAATCGGGGCTATGCCGACCATCAGATACCCGACAGGCTCAAGGACATACCGACCTCCGAAAATCCAAAATTCTTCAATATGGTCGAATATTTTTTTCATCGCGCCTGCCAAGTCGTCGAGGACAAACTCGTTGAAGACGTCGGCTATCGTTCACGCATGACAATCGAAGAGCGCAAAAAAAAGGTCAAGGGTATACTTATGCTGATGGAACCCTGCGATCACATACTCGAAACTTGCTTTCCTCTGAGACGCGATTCCGGCGACTACGAAATGATAACCGGCTATCGGGCTCAACACTCGACACATCGCACACCCTGCAAGGGAGGTCGGTATTTCTTTTCCCAGCACATCCACACGGCCCCCCTCCCCACCCGCCCGCCTCTTCCCCATGAGAATTTGCCGAAACGCAAAAGACGAACAAAATTTTTACGAAATGTCCGCCCATTGGTGATTCCATAAAAATTACCCCAACGATAATACAATGCCTGCTTTCGCAAACTGACATTGATTTACCGAAATACGAAATTCAATTCACACTCAATTTCGTTTGTAACGAATTGAATATTCCCTGTGTCCTATCTTTTAAATAAAAAACTCTATCGTTTTATTTTTATTAATGGGCTTGCATAACCTTCGGGCTTGAAAAACAGGTGGATTCTCTTTTTTGTGGGGCTGGAAGTATCGCGACAATGAGGTCGTGGTCTTATCAATTAACACTTTACCTTGGGAAGTGTATTTTACTTTTCTGTGAAAAATATTGCACGATCAATTAACTATTATTATTATACAAATTTCTGCTTCCGTTGAACAATAAAAAATGTAACATCAGTTTTGTAAAAAAGTCTATGTAGCGTTGAAGTTTGCATCACAGCTATTCAACCAAATTTGTATTTTTTAGTCCCTTTTTTTTGTCGTTGCGCGATATTTAAAAAGAAAAATTGGATTTTTACAAAAAAATTATCACGTCATAGAACAGAAAATTATAATCCATGCTGCATCTAAATTTAGAGTGGGTGGAATTCGCGTACTGTCCACGCTGTATCACAAAAAATTCATTAGAGCGAAAAACAGAAAAACATCTTAATATCTTCGCTAGAAAATAAAAGTTTTTATTTAAATTCCCTAGCTATGAAACCAGACAGTCAGAAACACAGTTGCATATTCAATTTGAAGCTTACATAAACTCTTCAGTATGCAGCATTCGAGTGGATTACAAATATATTGTTCTGATGATGTTTGCTCATTAATTCGTTTGACCGTGAAGCAAATCTTTTCTCATTTTTCTATTTATCTATTTTTCATACCATTAGGAATTTTCTTTCGCAGTTTCAGATTGTGAATTCCTAAAAATGATTTTCGCCAAAATTTTAGTAATCTTTTTAGCATAGATATATGAAACGTTGTGATAAAAGAAATTGGTTTAATTTCGAAGGAGCAAATCTTAGTACCATCTTGATTCGGAATACCGAAACCTCATGTTTCAGAACTTTTTTATAATTTCGGGTAATAATATTCTCTGCAGCCACTGGAAAATCTATGTTTCCTCCTTTTCGATAAATTCAAGAAACTATTATATTTAATACTTTCATCATTCGCATTGAATAAATTTATAGTCGAATCTACTAGAATCTTGGCGTTCTATTTGTTCAATTCATTGATGTTTGCACAGCTTCGTTACACGTGGGCTGGCAATATAGGCTCAGATATCACAAAAGAACTGTATAATAGCTAGGAATAATCTCCGTATAGAATGTGTACGCAATTGGAAGACATTTAAGATCGACGCTGACAAGCCTTCGCCCCGGATACACGGTAAAAATAATTCTCTATGATTTCTTCAACTGAAAATTCTATTTTCATAGAATCAACATTTTTTACGTTTAAAAAGTAAAAACGGTATGTTTCGTAAATAATGATGAAAAATGAAGAAAGTCGAATTCAAAGATTACGCCATTGATATAAAAACGAATTCTTTTTTATTTCTTCATTTTTTTTTATGATTGAAAATATCGCTTTTTGTCGCTATTTGTCGCAAGTTATTGTCGCAGATCAGCAGGCTTTTTCAGACTTATTGAACTTCTTTCTCGTCAGGGCGTCCCACGAATATCCAATTATTCGAGGTTTTCGCGTCCATCGCTTAATCAACATGTTTACACGTCATACCGTCCAATGTCGTTGTTTTCCGCGCTATTATTGTTTCTCTCGTGACCGGGAGAGAGAATAATGGCGCGAGAGCGTAACGAGGAGTGGCGGGGGGTGGGTACAGGAAGGCTTTAGTTGGAAGAGGGGGGGGAGGTCGAGAAAACCGTATTGTCGTCTAATCGACTAATTCTTCCTGGAAAGTTTACTCTGATAAACGCCATTGTTATTTTCTCATTGTCGTTCGATCGCGACCTCTTGAAACTCAATGGTTGATTGTTTGCGATATCAATAGATTAGGTTTCGTTCTAGCTTTTTGAACTCTCGAAAAAAATAATCATAACAAATAATAATAAAGAATAATTATTTCCAGGGTTACGCGATCGAAGAGACGTGTGAAGAATTTGATTTTATTTACCGGGCAGGAATTGCGGTTACCAATCGCTAGGGAATTAATGCCTCAGAAGATTATCGACCGGCTTGGCGTCACGCGTGAATTCGTACGATCGAATTATCCTCAAGCTGTCCCAAACTGGTTACGTTTTCATTTTTTAACTCTCTCCCACTATTCTTCGCTTCTTCGTCATTCTCTAAATTGACGATGATGAGAACAATTATTCACGCCGACATTGCCCTGTTTGTGATTCCACTGGGCAATGAACTGTGAAAAATAAACTGCGGGTCAAATTTGGCTACGAAATGGAAAATTCTCCCCCTCAACGTTTGTACTAACGAAAAAAATCAGTTTTTAACTCTATCACTCAAAAATAATCACTTTTGTCTTTAAAACCCTAAAACTCAATTTTCATTCGGAGTATTTTTGAATGGCGAATAGATCTTAATCAATTTTTTTTCGTGGAATTTTTAATGGATTTAATTGGAATTTTAGTGGATTCACATTCAGTAATTTACACAGTAAATTAATTGATAACCAAATAAAAATATTTGTTGGGGATTTTCGTGTGCAAAATCTGCGAAAAGTAAAAGAACAAACAGAAGTGAAAAAAGAATTACATTTCTTTTTGTTCGATCGATGAAACGTTCCACTTTATAAAACGCCAATAATTAAAAACGTGTTTTAGAGTGATAAGAATTAAAAGGAAGTTGGAAGAAAGCGCAGGTGCCGCCCTGAACGTGAAGGTGGACCGTATAAAATGAGCGAGGAGGAATCGAGTCGCGTAGAGCTAAACGAGGCCGAGCCGAAAGCCCAGTGCATCGTAAGAGGTTTAAATCGCTCGGGTATATACGTGTACGCACAGACACACGTGTACACGTAAAGCAATCACGTAATAGTAACACCAGTCCCTAATTGTAAAATCTGAACGCCCACAAATATCTGGATCGATAATATTGGAAATTTGTACGGACGTCAAAAAATGATTATTCAATGCTCAAAAATAGATCAGGTGAAACGAGAATGAACCAAGGGAGACCGAGTTACGTTTGGGCTACGTAAATTTGAGAATGAAAGTTCAACATTTTTTTACCCATTTTTAAAACATTTTCGAAAATCATTGATGAGTCTTTTATCGGCGGATGTAGAAAAACAATAAAAACGTCCCACGTGACGGAAGCTATTACGCACGATTTATCGTCGCCATGCTGTCTGTCGCGTTGGAAAGCCTCCCTTTTCATTCCTCCTTCTGGGTGCCAAAAAACGACTGATCGATCACACCCCTTGCCTGATTTAAAGCGCCATGTATATCTGCTCGATACGAGAGCTCTTTTAATCCGGGTTGCTGAGAAATCAGACTGCAAATGAAACTACACGGCGTTCAAGTTTTCATTACTTAATTTTTGAAACCAATGAATATTAATTTGAATATTCTTCCGGAAAATTCCTTCGCCGGTTTCGAGCTCCTATAAAGAACCAAATGTTTCTTTGGATTTTCATTCACTGATGTGCAATAGAAAAAATATCATTAAATACCATTGCGTATAACAATGAAAATAAGAAATTGAAAAGGACTTTCGTTGCATTCTAACGATGCAAACTTCCGGCTCGTGATCTTTTTATGACGTTAAAGTTTGCGTCGTTGGAAAGGAACGAAATAATGTTGTTTTTAAATTTTCAACGTTTCTTCGCAGAAATTTAAGTTACGAAAATCATGAAAAATTTCCTGAAGAATTCATTGGGTTTTAAATCTCAAGCCCGTTATTTTTTCAACATTCAAATTTGCATCGCTGGAATTCAACGAAATAATTTTATTTTTTATTTTCCAAATATCCTCGCGAAAATTTGAGCCCCGAAAATCGTGAAAAATGTTCTAAAGAATTAATTGATTTATAACGATACAAACCTCATTTTTAGCCCATCATTTTTAGCTGACGAATAATGATTCAGTGTTGCCGTTAAAAGCGAGGAAAAGCAGGCGCAAGATTTTTCTTTCTTTTTTCTTTCGCGAGTGAGAAAGCCGCGAGGCTACCTGAAAAACGGTCAAACGCGTCGACTATCCGGCCACCATGACAAATATCTTAAAATAGTCCGTCGAGGAGAATCGCCTGCCCGGAGATGCTCCTACTTTTCCTGTTTCTACATCTCTCAGCGAGAGAAAGACGTATAAACGCTTCTAACACGATTTATACGTCCCGATATTTGTGTAGAAAATGAATGAATGTTTGCTCCTTTATTTAACAGGTATACGTTTCTCCATGGACGTTTCTCGGGACGAGGTGAAAGCCCTGTCAGCCCTGATGACCTTCAAGTGCGCCTGCGTTGATGTCCCCTTCGGTGGAGCCAAAGCCGGCATCAAGATCAATCCGAAGATGTATTCGGAGCACGAACTCGAGAAAATAACCCGCAGGTTTACTCTCGAGCTCGCCAAAAAAGGCTTCATTGGTGAGGACCCAAAACTCGAAATAGAAACGAACAGATTTTTACCAAGTTCGAAAAAAATTATGATGAAAAATGTTGTTTCTCTTTAAATGTGCAAAAATGTCTTTTATTTTTTTAAAAAGAATCGTCCCTTAAAAAATGTCGAAAACTATTTCAATACATTTCAAAAATCATTTTAAAAATGTCGAAAAATATTTCAATAATAATACGATAATCCAGTATATAATTATTAAAACGATGAACGACACGGCGAGTGAAATTTTTTAATTCAATACTTATTGGTCTCGTACAGGGCCCGGCGTTGACGTTCCCGCGCCTGACATGGGAACTGGTGAGCGTGAAATGTCATGGATCGCTGACACCTTCGCCAAAACCATCGGCCATTTGGATATAAATGCCCACGCCTGCGTTACCGGAAAGCCTATCAATCAGGGTGGTATTCACGGACGCATATCGGCAACGGGTCGAGGCGTTTTTCACGGATTGGAAAACTTCATCAACGAGGCTAATTACATGAGTATGATTGGTAAGTTGCCTCATGGTTTTGCACTTCCTTGATGGATTTTGTACGAAAGACCAATTCCGTTACAGATCAAACGTCTTTTTTGGCCAAAACTAATTATCTAGGAATTAATTAGTAATTAGACGAAACAAACGAATTTTTCAATAATTGAAAGTGCTGCTGATAACAACATAGTAAAAGCACATTTGAAAGCTCTTCAAAATCAGGAGGACGACGGAACGAATTAATTTATAAAATCAGTGATTAATTATTTATTATTCATTAATTGAAGGTCATTGATTCATTTAGTGATTGATTATTAATTATTTAATTTCTGAATAAGTACTTAATTATGATTTAATAACTGTATAATTAAGTAATTATTCAGTAATTAAATAAAATGGACTAATATTTACAAATCAGAAAAAATAGCAATTAAAAAATGATAAAAGGAAATTTTTAGTTAAAAAATGTAATTGTTTCAAGTATTTGTGCCCATGAATAAGATTGTTTATCAGTACGAAAAAATATGCAATTTCGAGTACGAATGACAATGCGAATTATCTTTTAGGAACTACACCTGGCTGGGGCGGAAAGACTTTCATTCTTCAAGGTTTTGGCAACGTTGGTCTGCACTCGATGCGTTATCTTCATCGGGCGGGAGCCACTTGCGTAGGTGTGATCGAGCACGACGGCTCAATCGTAAACCCCGAGGGCATCGATCCCAAACAGTTGGAGGACTACCGTATCGAGCATGGCACGATCGTCGGTTTCCCAGGCGCTCAGCCATACTCAGGCGAGAATCTCATGTACGAGCCCTGCGACATTTTCATACCGGCTGCCATCGAGAAAGTCATCAACAAGGAAAATGCCGGTCGTATTCAGGTAATCAGTTTTTACGCTTCGAGTTTTTGAAAAAAATTATTGCTTAAATGCTCTTCAAAGTACATAAAAAATAATTACTCGTAATATCGCAATATCGTTATTTATTCACATCGAAATATTAGTTTTCCCTTCCTATGTATTGAATTTTTAAAAATTACGTAAAATTTTCTACTTTTCCTCCTACGCCAATTTTTGCTAACGGAAGTTTTCGATTACAGGCCAAGATCATCGCAGAAGCTGCGAACGGTCCAACGACACCAGCAGCCGACAAGATTCTCATCGAGAGAAATATACTCGTCATACCGGATCTGTACATCAACGCCGGTGGTGTAACCGTCTCGTTCTTCGAGTGGCTCAAGAATCTCAATCACGTGTCGTACGGACGTTTGACTTTCAAATACGAGAGAGAATCAAACTACCATCTTCTCGAATCCGTGCAAGAATCGCTCGAGCGTCGATTCGGTCGTGTGGGCGGTCGTATCCCGGTAACTGCGTCGGAGGCTTTCCAAAAGCGCATTTCCGGTGCTTCGGAAAAAGACATTGTACATTCTGGTCTGGATTATACCATGGAACGGTCAGCCAGGGTAAGCGAAAACTTCGACTTTTGGCGTTGATTTGGTTGGAATTTTTTATTCATTTTGGCGCATTAGTTGGTGATGAAGAGTGGTGATATTTATAAAATTAGCATTTCAGAATGTAATGCGGATATGAAATCGCAAGTAGCATTCCCCCCTGTCTTATTGAAAAAAAAAATTCATTTTTATTAAATTAAAAAATAATATCCACTCAGTCACCAATACACATACATACATACTATTAGAGGTGACAAAAAATATAGTTTTTCAATATTACATATTTTTTTTTAATTTGGTATTGCCCCATTTCTGCATAATATGTCTAATCTATCGTGTTGTTACAGGCCATTATGAAGACTGCCATGAAATTCAATCTCGGATTGGATCTGAGAACTGCCGCTTACGCAAACTCCATTGAGAAGATCTTCACGACTTATTCCGAAGCGGGTTTGGCCTTCTAAAAACGATCAAAAGCGAGAAATACATGAAAGAGAGAAAACTAGAAAAGAAGCGAATAATGATGAAACTGTAAAACGCGAAAGTCAACTATATACTTGAGAATGGAAAAGGAAAATCCCTGCTAACGAGGACGAAGTGAGGTGGATGGGTGTGAGTGTGCGTGTGCGAATGTTTGTTGAGCCAGTATTTCAATAGTCCGCGCGTACGTGCAAGGCGCTTACACGGGTAACCGATCGATCATGTTATTATTATTATCATTATTGCCCCCGCTGGCGCGAAAGAATCTATTACGTACGACCGATCTGAATGATGTTTATTATTACGCGTCGTCTTTCAAGCGTTTGCTTCAATACACAGCCGAACGAGTATTCGTATCGTATTCGAAAACTCGATCTTCGCGATCGGGCGAATGGTTGACTCTTGAGATTATTCGATATCGATATTGAAAATGAAGTAAACGATGATATTTCGACTTTTGATATTTCAATTTATATCCGTAAAGGAATTGTACGGCTGTATCATTATTCACAATCAAAAAATCGATGACGATGACGGCATGAAGAACTTTGTATATTTTAGTGGAATCTTGATCACTTTGAGCTCGCCACACCATCTTGTATCTTCGTGAACAATCGTTGCGTCGTGACGCTCTTAAGCGGAACGTTTATCATGTTCTATCTCGTATCGCTAAAAAGCAAAAATAAAACAAAAAAAAAAACGAACGTAAAAGAAAATGAAATAAAATAAAAAACGACGTTTCTACAATACGCTTCGAGAGCAATGTATTATAAATACGGTCGCTAGTAAAGTCGAAAGCGCGGCTGTAGAACTACATTTCAAGTGTTAAGAACAATTGCGGGGATTAAACAGAAAAAAAACAAGAAATGTTTGAGTTTTTATAACCTCCTACTGCTACCCAATAGAAACAACCGAGAATCACGATATTCCTCTCGCCTTTTAAAATCGTATCAATCAATTGGATCATCCGATTGGATGAACTTGCACGATGGCAAAGTTTCATCAAATTTTGCGATGCTGCGAGGCTCTTTTTGGCAAAGTTGGCCATCTGAGTAAACGAATAATAACGCACACTCGACGGTGGGTCCACGAAATGCCCGATCGCCTGAAGAATGTAGAGACCGCCGAAGATCCGAACTTCTTCGAGATGGTAGAATATCATTATCATCGCGCGGTCGCGACTAGCGAAGAGACCTTCATCAAACACATGGAAAAGTATCGTAACATGACAAAAGAGTCGAGATTGCGAAGGGTCAAGGGCATCATAGCGGTTATGTCCGTTTGCCAAAATACCATGGACGTATCGTTTCCCATACGCCGTGATAACGGTGATTACGAGATGATTAATGGATTTCTGGCCCATCACAATACGCACAGGTGTGGCCCTAATAGTTCGCTTTCCTTTACCGCTGAAACTTTCATTCCGCCATCTTGTTGGAAACCGTCAATTCTCCTAGCCATCAACTTTGGTTCTAAATGGCGCACTTTGAATCGGACATTCGCATTTCTAACTTAACAATATACTTCGGTATGTTGATTTATTTCGACACAACAATTCTTTACGAAAAAAAGGGCATGTATCGATTTTTTGGGCACTTTGGCTCAAAGCTATTCCGTAGGCTCGACGTCATTCTTGACGCCGAATCACAACGGTTAAACTTGGTTTGGTCAGCAGACGAAACGTTCAGTTTTCCCTTTTAGATACTGAAATGCATTATACTAAACACAAAAGTTGTGATGACTTTTAATTTCAAAAAAGAAAAACTAGATTTCCCCTAGGCAAATATTAGGAACGTCTTTAGCCGCGAACGTTATTGCTACGCAGATTACCGTGCAAAGGAGGCATACGATTTAGTCAGGACGTAACGCGAGACGAGGTACGAGCTCTCGCGTCGTTGATGACCTTCAAATGCGCTTGCAGCAACGTACCATTCGGTGGTGGTAAAGGCGGTATCGCCATAGAGCCGCGAAAATATTCGTCTCACGAATTGCAAAAAATCACGAGACGCTTCACTTTGGAAATGGCGAAGAAAAACATGATCGCTCCCGCGATACACGTTCCAGCTCCGGACGTCAACACTGGGGCCCGTGAAATGTCCTGGATGGCTGACACTTATTCGAAAACATTGGGTATGAGGATTCTTGATCACAAAAGTCGCAGAAGTAGCGGAATGAAGCAGAAAAGAACAATCCGTTTCCTGGATGGTACGAAAATTAGAAGAGATTACAAGTGTCTTACATTTTCGTTCAGGGATGAACGACATAAACGCGCACGCTGTGGTGACAGGAAAACCGATCAATCAAGGTGGAGTTCAAGGCAGAACAGAAGCAACCGGACGTGGAATTTATCATGCAGTCGATAACTTTCTGTCGGACGAAAACTGGATGACGCGCATCGGGCTGTCGACAGGATTCAAAGATAAGACTTTCATAGTCCAGGTAACAATGTCTGTAATCTTCCTTTTCCTTGTTTCTAATCGGATGTCATATGGAGTGAGTTTGGGATTGTAATTAAACGACAGGGGTTCGGCAATGTGGGTCGTTTCGCTTGTCTCTATTTCACAAGAGCAGGTGCGAAATGCATCGGTGTCATCGAACGAGATATTTCGATCCACAACGAGAAAGGAATCGATGTAGAGGTATTCTGAATTATTTTTTATATCATAACCTTTGTTGAATAGATTTTACAAAATTTAGGGATGTAACTTACATTTTGTAAACAAAAATTCTATCGATACATATTAAGATGATTCTATATATTATACGACACATAAATATGTACCAATGTATTTTCCTTTTGAAATATGATATTTCTCTCCTGGCCTTGTAAACGTGCCTCATTTCAGGGCCTCGTGAACCACATCATCGAGTCAGGAACCCTGAAAGGTTTTCAAGGTGCAGAGGAGTACAAAGGACCCAATTTGATGTATGAAAATTGCGACATATTCGTCCCGGCTGCAGCTGAGAAAACAGTTAGAAAGGAACACGCGGAGAATATAAAGGCAAAGGTAGGAATTTGTTGAATTGTGAAACCGTGTTTGAGAGGAGTTAATCAATTAGCAGAACTTTTCATTCGTCGTCATATTAGTTAATCGCAGAAGGAGCAAACGGACCTTGCACTCCCGCTGCAGATGCGGTTTTCCTAAAGAGGAATATCCTCGTCATACCTGACTTGTACATGAGCGCCGGTGGCGTTACGGTCTCTTACTTCGAATGGGTGAAGAACATAAGTCACGTTTCCCACGGAAGACTACACTTCAAATACGAGAGGGAATCGAATTATCATTTATTGAGTAAAACGATCGTCGATCATTTTTACGTCGCGTGGATATTTTGTGTATAAATGAGAATTCTAAATCTGTTCTGCCGTTAATAACGCAGATTCGGTCGAAGAGTCTCTGCGAGGTCGACTAGACGACGTGAGGATAAGACCGACCGAAAAGTTCGAGAAACGAATTTGCGAGGCGACGGAACGCGACATCGTTAACAGCAGTCTTGATCATTCCATGGAAAAAGCAGCTTCGGTTAGACGAAACATTTATTATTTGCTGATTCAAACGATCTCTTTATTCAATATTTTGAGTAGGGTTTCGATCGGTTATAATAATATCGCTGCATCGCAGTGCATCATGGCGACAGCTGATAAGTACAATCTGTGCCTGGACGTGAGAAAGGCCGCGTACTGTTACGCGATCGAGAAGATATTCAAGACCTACGAAGAAGCTGGTCTCGCGTTTTGAAGGACGATATGAAAAAAACAATAAATTTTTGTGTCCGGAAGCAATAGTACTTCGTTTCGTTTGTCAATAACCAATGAAGTAGAGCATACGACCGTTGAGTGGCATGGTTGGACGGTAATTATGATCATCTCCGCCAGCGAGATTTACGCTCCTAAAACCATCGAGCTAGGCGGAAGGAAAATAAATATAAAAATGTATCACTCTCGAAGGAATAACGCGTTTTTTTTTTCGTTCTCGGTTCGATCGCGATACGGACCTGGTTTTGGCTTACGACGCGAGGATTTGCCGGAATAATCCAAGTCACGATTTCACTGCACGGAGGAGTCGTCAGTGAGCCCGAATAAGACACGTATTCTCCCGGGAACTTGATGTGAAATTTAGCCAATGGAAAAGGTGTGATCGATATTTGTGCATCCGGAGATTGTATAGCTCTGATATTTCGTTGCAGAAGTCCGACTCCAGGGTTCTTCGCGTTGCCAACCTGCGATTGTACGAAGTCTCGTAAATTTACAAGAAAAAAAAAACAAATATTTATTTGTGCTTTTCTGGCCCTTCGTTCGACCTTCATGAGAATTCCAACGACCGCTAAACCATCTTCGTGTTTCAGCGCTTCACTCGGTGATCCGTACTCTTTCTTGTAGTGCACCATGTGCATTTCTAGAGGATGGCTGATATTGTTGATCGTGTGCTCGCTTCCGGTAGCATCCGTTGAGCCCCAATGAAAATGGAGCTGCATAAATTCGTAGTCACCAACGAGAGTACCACCGGACAAATACGGCGCATCGTTATCATCCCAGGTTGCGCTCATCTGAACTGTAACGTCGTGGTCATCAATACAAATCCATTTCAAAAGTTCGACGTTCTTCAATACTCCCGAACGTCAAAAGAAATAAGATAAAATGTCTCTCATCAAATTGAGGTCTGCTCGTGAAAAATATATATTTGCTACCCGTGTGGCCATTGTTGATGATCGTCATGTTTCTCGGTGTATTCCGATAGCCGCTCCATCTGAATGGCGACCGAACCTTGAGACGCGTTAGCAGTTTAGCTTCTAGATCAACGGGCGATTGTTTCTTTCCGTTACACTCGGAATAATGTTGACCCCATTCGTCAGTGTTTCGATAGCCAAAGTGCCAAGTCGATGAGTGATGATCAGATTCATTGTCGCTAGACGACTCGGATGCCCATCTGTACGTATTCCATGCTAACTTAACCGCCAAAATATTCCACTTATTTTTTACCTTTTTTCGGCAGACCTTCTAGCTCGGTGAAAATCGCTGGTCCCGGAAGCAGGCAGGAACAAGATTGACACGGCGAAACAGAAACCGAGAACCGTATATGAAGACATCGTACGATCCAATAGCTTTCGTGAGTTTAGCTCGCGAACTCTTTATTCTTATTCCAACTGTCATAAAGTTTGAAAGAATTTGAAACAAAATTTAACACAAGCATTAAAAAAGATAGGAAAGCTCGTCAAGAGTTTTAAATGCATCTCTTTTACACAAGCCACGATTGTAAAATGTACGGTTGCTTTTTTTGATTTGATGAACGTGTACATTTCGTAATTGTTCAAGCGAATGATCAGATGATCGAGTTTAATTTTTTCTGTGACAATTGTATAGCGTTTGTATCCGATAAATATGTAATTCATAAATTATCATAAATTCAGTGTGTACTTGGGCGTTAGAAGAACTCAATCACAAGGGATCTCGATGCGCTTCAACCGTGGAGGTGACGCGGTACGAAAAATTTCGACGTTTTATCAGCAACTTTCGGTTGTCTATTTTGAAAAACGAAACACGAATACAAAAGACGATCAACGTGTCAATTAAGCTTGTCAGAAAGCAATTAAACGTGGCAGGTAAAATGTTCCAATTTCGGACTCACGTGAAGCTCTCTGATCATTTGAACAACGAAACGGACCCGCTCATCTAACTGCATTTGGAAGCTAACAAGTTCTATTTAAAAAAAAAAGATTGAGCACTTCCTATCTAGTGTTCAGTTAAGTTTCTTTTGCCACATATTACGTCTATGTAGTTGAAGACAGAAAATGACCGTTGGGTTATGCCGCAATTGAAACACATTTTCGCTAACCAGCCACGTCAACTCGGGCATTAAAAAAGTACTTATTCTTATCGGTAGTATCGCCTGGCTTGAATAACTGTCGTAGAACCGATGAAGTATAGCTTTCCACGATGCATGGCTATTTGAAACACCATTGAAATCGATTATTTTCATAATAAAAATTCGATTTGTGCCGAGCGAGTTGCGCGTCTTACGTGTCGACGAGACCAATTGTCATCTTCGATGTGATTGCCTTTGTTACATTTAGAACGAAAGATAAAAGATATAATTTTTTTTTCAAAACATTTATGCTTCACGAAAGTGGATAATATTGATAAGATAAATCTCTAAAAATGTATTCTCAATTACTGATAGAGCATTAATACGAATATCTTCAATTTAAACGAACTCGACTGAAGATATAGGTTAAGGGTAATTCAAAAATTAACTTCTCAACTTCGTCAATGTTCGAAGCGTTAATTCGTTGAAAGTTTGACGCAGGTTGAAGATATCCGGTGAAATGAACGACTTCTGCGAAAGAGCAAGTATTTTCATTATTACGTCATACTCTACGTTTATTTTGAAAGTTAACCAGTCGGACAAATATTACATAGGTAATTTTCTACGTAAATATTTTATTATAAATAGTGCGGGTACATAGTACTGTGCATATTTGGACAAAAAAGTTTTCTTCATACGTTGACTACGATTGGTAAGCCTGAAAACGTGAGCCTTAATCGTGGTCATTTCCGGCAAATAAATTTTGTATTCTTGAATCAGTTTAGCTGGTTTTTCCATAATTATTATCTTTATTATTCATAATAATAATTATATTATATTATTAAATTCATATATGGATTGAATTATATAATATTATTATAATCCTTTGTTCGAACGTTGATGGAGAATAATCTGATGTATATGGACGCGTGGTTGAGTTTTAAGCAGTCGTATCGGTTGGTTATCTCAATCCCTGCATTATCGACCCTATTCCTAAACTGGTCGCTTTTGAAATTTGAATCCCGCTGCAACCTCGCATGTTGCGCTGTTTTTCCCCCTCAAAGTGCCGATGTTTACTTCGAGCGGCTTCTTTGTCCGTCGCTTGACGACTCGCGGGCCCTTCACTGCAGTTTTAAGTTCGGTGTCGGGGTCAAGCGGTTCTGGTGTCTTGCATTATCAAATCGTTCTTTTTACGGAACATTCTTTGAAAATTTCGCATATCTCGTTTTAGTTGTGCCAGCGATTCGCTATTATCCATGATTGGGCCCGTGGTTTTTTGCTTCCCGCGTGGCGCATCATTGTTTTTGTGCCGATCATCCGAGGCCCTTTGTTCACGAACGCTTTGTCTGAAACCTCTGGTTCTTCGACCGCGGACATCGTCCCCGACGATTCATCGCTTTGTCCTCCTGTGGAATTGTTATTTTTGCGTTTTCTAATCGCGAAATGATTTTATTTGTGCACGCATTTTGTTTTTTTATGCAAATTGCTACCGAGTGTTATACCGCGAGTTATCCATCTACTTCGGCCGTTGAAACAGTACTTTGATACTGCGCATTAGTTTTTTCTTTCTCTTTTTTTAGGATAGTTGTTTGAATCCGAAAACCATGCTATATTTTAAAGTGTACATTTCATTTTTTCAATTTGAAGTAAGGCTTATTAAATATCGCCTTAATAAATAATATCAGAAAAATATAGGCATATGGCTCGTTGGTCTAGGGGTATGATTCTCGCTTCGGGTGCGAGAGGTCCCGGGTTCAAATCCCGGACGAGCCCAGGCATTATTTTTTGTAAATTTGAAAAAAAAAAAAACATTCTAGGGCAAATGAATCTGCCTAAATAGTAAGCCATAGCAGAAGCGCCACATTTGTCTACATCGTCTCCGTCTGGTGCTACCGTCTACGTCTACCGTTACATTTCAATCGTAATATCGTAAGTATAGTTTTTAATTCAATTCTCTGACATATATACATACAGGTATATACGTATCCGCGGTGCTACACTGTGTAGACATGGCGCTCGCGTGGAATCCGTCGAAGAAACACAGCGACAGAGAAAGGTGCTTAAGTCGATAGATAATAACTCGAAAGTCATATTCAATAAATAATTCATTTCTCCTAGTTGCTCGTACCGCGAAATGAAAAATTCGCAGTCG
Source organism: Ophioninae sp. B BG-2022a (assembly GCA_030522765.1). Taxonomy (NCBI): domain Eukaryota; kingdom Metazoa; phylum Arthropoda; class Insecta; order Hymenoptera; family Ichneumonidae; species Ophioninae sp. B BG-2022a. The sequence goes on from JAPYZJ010002053.1 coordinate 16,960, forward strand.
TTAGGTAATTCCAGCGTAGCTTGTATGTTCCATATGTCAACATAACCTAACTTTCCTTTGTCATTCCTATTTGGCGCGTTCGTAAGTCCGACAGTCGTTTTAAAAAACTGCCTACGAAAATAGACCATTTGCATGCAATTTATCGAGTACACCTACTATCCGACATTTGTCTATGCACAAGGTTCGAACGTGTATACATTTGCTTCTCCGTATTGATTCCACTTTTCATATCTCATTACAGATGGATCTGCATATACCCGATCTACCTGAACAGTAAAAGAACCCTGGCGGAAGGTAGAAAACTGACCAAGGACAAGTGCGTCGAAAATCCGACTCATCAGGAGATTCGTGACGTTCTCATAGCCGCGGGGCTGAAGGTCGGCGTCGAAAATAAACTGCATCCGAAGGAGAGAAGCAAGGAAGTTCTGTTCAGAGGAAGGATCAGGGTACAATTGAAGAACGACGACGGCACCCCGGTTCATCCTTCGTTTCCCACGAGGGATTCGATTCTCCTGCATTTGGGAACGACGATTCCTAATCTCAAGACGCGCCAGGGAAAACAATCGTCCGGCGAGCAATCCTCGCAACAAACGTCCAGCTCTAACAAGAAAGGAAAGGGCAAGGGAAGAAGATGAAAACATTTGCCAGCTAAATATCATCAAAAACAATAATTATAATAATAGATTTTTTCTACATCTATTCTCAAATCCACGCCACTATCTCTGTACAAAAATTTGAAAAATAATAATAGCATAAATCGTGAAATATATGTTTCATCAATAATTCGTGTTGTAAGAACAATAAGAATTTTACTGCAAGCCAAACGCAATTTCCCCTGATTTGATTCAGCTTTGAATTACAAAATGATCATCGATCTTGTTTTCTTGATCTGCAGTATTCAGCTTTTCCAGTCTGAGACGGAACATGGTAAGTTGAACGGTTAATGTTCAATACATTAGACTTTCTTATAAGCGCGTATAAAAAAAATAAGTACGAAATAAGTACAAATAACTATGAAAATTTATTGAAAAGAAGAAAGCTCGTAAAAGCTGATTGTTATAAAGCTTCGGAATGTAAAACAGTCCCGTCACTTTTTTCAGTGTCCTCAGCGTTTCCCCGTTTCGCTCTGTACATCGGGTAGCCATTTTTGTTTAGCGTATCCAAATATCTTGTCACGCATTGCCAATCGCATTCTTCCTTCTTCGGAGGCAATTGTCGCGAGGATCTTGCGGTATTTACAGGACTCTCTTCATCGATGTATTCTTCGCTTTGCTCCTGTGTTGGTGGAATTGTCGCGGGTTCTGTAACTTCAGCTGTTTTTGGTTGCGGCGTAATCTCTTTGACAGTGCTTGGTTTTCGCCGGTGCAACAAGTTTCTTTGTGCGCCAACGACCGCCGAGCCTTGATCGTTACAATAACATTGTTGCATCGGATTCGGGGCGCCGACGATGCCATAAGGCATCTGTGAATACTGGTACCTAGGCATCGCAACTGAAGGCTCGTAATTTCTTAATTGTTGACTCAGCGACTCGAGAATGGAATTCTGTTGCGCTATCGCGCTATGCAGTGCAGTTGGTTTCTCCTTAACCTTCAACTGTGGCAACCGCGAGGCTTCCGTTTCGACCGATTTGTGTTTTATCTGCAAAAAGCCGGGTGCAATGTTTTTACCGAATATCGAAAATGTGAGTAGACTGACAACACTTATTTTCTCATGGACGCCTGAAATGCGATTAAAAATAGACGACTAAAATAAAATCTCATCTGATTTGAGCTTTGAACCCTCTATGCTGAATCACTCGTTTCTCTTTTTTCCTCGTAAATTATTGTGCACAGTAGATTCCCCTAGATGATTACCCCGATGTAAAAATTGCGATTTTGTGTTCCGTACATTCAATTGTGCAGAAAAAAAAACTTGCTTATCCGCAATCGTCATTCACTTCGTGCAGAGATTTAGAGGGCACGTATACCCATATACTACTATACCCATGGGCTACATATACCCATATTATAATTTGTACAATGAAAGATTGAAGCTTTACGTTTATCACTGATCGGTATTGCCTTCACGACTGATGAATTCTGAATTGTCTATTCACAGGAAATTTGACATTCATCATTGTCACCTGAATGTTCAGAAATTCGCAAAAATATTATGGCAACTTACCGTTGGTGTGGAATCCACATTTGCATTGTTACTGATGTCGTCGATGGATTGCGGCACGATGGCACTGAGTACAGGAGTATAGTGCATAGCTCTGTACAAGCCTGGAAAATAAGACGGCGTTTCTACTCCGGCCAGTAATGCATTTGGAATGCCCACATGAGGATTTGCTGGTTGAATGGGAGGTACCTGAATAATTGAATTTTTTCATATAAAAAATCATGAAAAACAAAACATTTGTATTCTTAGTTGAAACAAAAACATTGATAAAATCATATGTTAGGCCATGATCTTCCTTTCTGAATATAGTTTACATATTTTTGAGTCTACCAAATGCATAAATCGAACTGTTCAATGAATTACGAATTTACCATGCCGCTATGGTCGATTGCAGGAACGTAAGCAGGGATTACATCATCACTGTTTCCAAGGACTCCGGAGGTTCCGGTTGCAACGGAGCCAAGCATGTACTGGTGCTGCGGTGCACCCAAAAAGTAGGCATTTCGTGGTACTCCGGAGTACGGCGCATAATGTACTCTCCCGTGTTTTGGAACTAGAGCGCTGGCTATTGCTTGTGGAATTTCGAGTAACACATTGGGTATAGCACTCAGCAAGCGTTTGTGATGATGCAAGGATCGAGATTGGAGGAGACGTGGAGCTGCGACTATATCGCTCTGAATCAATGCTTTCGGAGTGGTGGTAACTGGTACGTCGTCTTTCTTCGTAGGAACGACTCCTTCGCTCTTTCGCGCCGAAGCGACTTGATTTGTTGACTGCGTATTCTTCTTTTTCTCTGGCTTAAAATCATTATCGGTTCGAACGATTTCACCACTGGAATCGCAGCTGGGTTTGGCTGCGCCAAGACGTGGAACGTCAGCCATCGGTCCACTGTTCACGAAATAATTGACCACCCGATCAATGTCACCTACGGAATCATAAAAAATTAAAACTCACCAAGTGCACACAAAATTTCAACTAGGTTATTTACTCAAAGCAATCTAAAAGAATTTGTAAAAGTAGTTTCTCATTTTATACTGTAAATCAAACCAAGAGCTGATAAAATTTTCTTTAAGGGTTGAAAAATATCTTTTCGAAGATTGTAAAAGAAGATTTGCTTTTAGAGTGAAAGTATTTTGTAGAGAAATAATCGTTTCTACATTTTAAAGATCTTCCGAAAACGAAAAAAGTTTATCGAATTTGTCAACCGATTACCTGATCGCATGCGTTTTTTTGATTTCAGCAAGCTGCATCGCGCTTCACGATTAGTGTCTTCTTGATCCGATATCGCGGCCAAATCGAAGTTAACGTTTTGCCGCTTTATCGTGTGTTTGATGCACTCAGCGGCTTTCTCGTCGTTGTCCGCTATTCGACAATCGCAGATCTCATTGTTGAAGATCGACGTTCCACCACAGGCAGCGCAAAGATCCATGCAAATTTGAACATTACTCGCGGGCAAAACCTCCGGTCGGACTGAAAACATTGATTTTTTTCATTAACTTTTTTGTCGAAGAAAGAAGAATTATGCAAAGTATATCTCTTTTACCTCCATTGGCGAGGAGAGCAAAAATCAACAAGAACTGACAACTCCTAATCGTCATTATCAGTACTGACGATAAATCGACCAATCCTGGATAATGATAAGGCGGAAAAACAAAATTCTAAAGTTTAGCTTTTGGTGAAAAGCTATATATACAAAAAAACGAATCGCTGCGTGGACACTTGAAAATATACTGATATCGCTGCGAAAATACGTTCGGGATTTATAGTTTAAAGCATCGTGGAATTTGCTGACTATGAACACGATCCTGGGAATTTTCAAGCTGTGACGAAATTGATTCACTGCCGAGCCTAAAATACGCGAGAACCGTGTCGTAACCTTGACACATATGGTACTGAAATATATGAATTGTTTTGCTGATTAATCAACGCACAACCGAAATCTTGGCATTTTAACGTTTGATCAAGAAATACGTAATACGTATTGTAAAGCGAATGTTATCGAAAAATAATGAATAAACAATTGTATTCACTTGTATCGAACAATGAATAAAGACTCGTTGAATAAATTAACGCCATGTTTCATGAGGAAAAAAAAATCCTTCGCCGTGACAATGTTTTTCACATTGCCGTGACCAGGATTCGAACCTGGGTTACTACGGCCACAACGTAGGGTCCTAACCACTAGACGATCACGGCTATCGAAGGGGATGAAAGCGCTGCCGTCAATGTGCGTTACGTGCTATTCAATCGAGTACCTGCATTGATTTTATTCATAAAAGTAATACGAAATTCCTTAATATGTGATATAACTTGATAGAAATTACGATAATAGCTATAATATGAAATGTAATGAATTTACAACCTTATACACATTAACGGGGATATAATTCAGACGATACAAATTTTCGTTCTTATTAGGATTAATATAAAACATATGAATTGTAAATGGCCGCTACTGAAATCATTAATTGAAATAATTAATAATCATCGATACAATTCATGGATAACAACTCCTTTCTCTTTCGGACAGTTTGTATGGTTTTTATACATATATATCGCTTCGAGGTTACGAGAATCGCCACACCGCGGCGCTTCGATCAGTGCGTGGGAACGCATGCGCCATCTAGCGCCACTGAGCATACCACTGACCCAACGTCACTTCCGGTTTCTTCTTCGCAAGGGGTGACGCCATTCCAAGACGCAGCGTTCTCAAAATCCGATATCCATTCCAACGGTCCAATACTTCGTACAAATCCCGTTCCAAGGCTGTCCCCTCTATCGAAACAACTTCATCAGGAGTTGACGAAGAGTATCGAACGAACGGCTCGAGCTTCTTTTGATGACAACAAGGTAATTGCTTCCAAATCCTTTCACCATCCATTATTTACAGGCCGGCATTCGACTCGCGCGTGGGACGCGGTTCAACCACTGAATTTTTCAATATCGTTCATCGTTTATGTATTTTCAATTACATTTTGGCGACTGACGTAACTTCAGTCTCTGTATTCGTTACGCGTTGAAAAATCGCAATTTTACACGGCATATTTGAGATCACGAATTTCTCGCGTGACGTTGGCCATTGTTGCAAAGAGACGCCATTATGGCCGCTCGCGAATTCCGTCGATTTTCGACAAGTGCTCGAACGACGTACTAAATTTCTCAACTACTTTGAAAAATTGTTTTTTTAGGGGATTGAATTCGATGCGAAAAACGTGAAACGATATTTTTTTCACGTGCCTTCGAATATGTTTACCCTCTACGAGAACGCACGAAAAAAGTGAACGAATTAATTTTTACAAAAAAAAAACTGTTCCAAATCCTAAAATCACTGAAAAGAGGTTTCGAGGATTTCGCCATTTTGGTGTTTCGTGCGGATTAAAACTGTGTAATTTGAGAGCCGACGGGGTTTTTCGCTCGCAATAATAAATCGCGTGGTATTATTGTGCAAAACGAGCAGAGATGTGTTTTCGCCCGCGAAAAAAAAAAACGATCGAGCAAGCCTTTTTCAACGGTAAATACCGTTGTCAGCAGTGTTTTTGTTTTTCGCAATTTTTATCGTATCGTTGGCAGTAACGGGCGGTCCGCTTGAGCCGGCTTGTGTTTACATATCCGAAGCTTCGCCTCTCGTGTACTTCTAACCTCCTGGTAGCAGCGAGGCGGTCGCGAACGCCGTTGCTAGCGTAGAGACGGTCTCGGCATCACCCCCCCCCCCCCCCCCCCCCCCCCCCCCCCCCCCCCCCCCCCCCCCCCCCCCCCCCCCCCCCCCCCCCCCCCCCCCCCCCCCCCCCCCCCCCCCCTACGACGCACGTGTTAATCGATATATTGCACTTAAAATGTCTAATTTTCAATGTGTTTTGAAGCTGATTTTTCGAGGGGAAACGTCCGTTGATTTTTCGACACTAATTCGCTTATCACGTGTGTCGAATGCGATTGCCGTGAAATGTCAAAAATGTGATTTTTTTAACAACTTGAATTTTCTTTTAAATTAAAAAAGGAATTTTGAGGAAATGTTTTAATGGTTTTAAAGCGAAGAAGTATATTTAAGATTTGATATGTTCAAGAGAGATAACTGAAGCGTTTCAAGCCAGTTCTCTCAAAAGTGAATTACGTTTAACGCAAAATCAAAGAAAAAATAAATAAAACGAAGAATGAAGAAAAAAGAAAGAAAAAGAAAACTGGGCTGGAAGTTTTGTGAAGTTGTTTGGGTATCCTATTTGGCTTTAAAGTTTGCGTTGGAAATGTAACGTTCTTTTTGTGTATTACCTCATTGTTTATCGCTAACAGCATCAACTATGATCATTTTTCCAGTTTTTGATGAATTTTTGAAAACTCAAAGAGTATCGAAAAACAACGTCTCGGAGTTTTATTTCGTAAAAAGCGGGAAAGGGAATTGAGGCAATAGGGAAAAAAAAGGGAAAAGTTTGGTTGGTTCGTAACCTTGATGGCGCAGTCGGAGAAATTTGGTGAAAATAGAGGAGTGTCCGAGAGAGCGGGCTAGGGAGAGAGCAGGAAAGAAGGGAGGAATAATTGGCGGGATGCGGAAAAACGGGTGGATCAGCTGGTGCGAGAGACTGCGCGCGAGAGCGGTCTCGATATATTCTTTCAACCTCCTGGACTCCTGATTATAGGAGTCTCCGAGAGAGCCTACCCTAACAGCGCGAACTCGACGTTTACGTGCTTCCAAGCCGCGTTACGCTTCGCTCGTGTTACATGGTGGGGGGAGACGAGAGATTCGAGCGAATCGTTGTAAGAGAACATACGTATACGCGATGAGCTCTACGGACGTGTACGTCGAGAGGCAGCGTCTTATACACGTGCCTATCCATGAAAACTCGAGTGGTCTTTCGGGCTATATACAGCGATACATATTTGATGGCCTCCCGATCGTGCAGACTTCCCTCTAACGCATACGAGTGACCTGATAAAGTAAATATGCAAAAAAATATACTACCCAGAGGTTATTTTGCATTCTCAACGTTTTCACCTTTCGCGAGAGAACGTGCATACGGAATATTCAATTGAAAGAGGAGATAGTCAATTTTATCGCGTTGTATCGCAGTCTCGGTTTTTATTCGTCGACAATTTATTTTTTTTTCGCTAGATTTAATCACTCTCAAACGAGTAACCATTTTTTTTTAAAGCGAATTACCATTATTTTTAAAAGCGCGAAAACATAATCGTTGCTTCCGAGACTGCGTTATCTTTGATTGTTAATATTTCATTATTTTTAATAATCAGTCTGAAATTTTTAATGAAACTTTAAATTTTCTTCGTGCATATTTAAAAAAAAATTATCTGATAATTACAATTAAATTTTCTCCAATAATGATCTCCTAAATTATTGTTAATAATAGTAATTCATAACTAATAATAATTATAATATTCAGGAAATGATTACATATTGTTAATTATTTATAGTAATAATAATTTTTATCGACAATAGTAATATCCTTCATATACATTTTACGTAATTTTCGATCTCTACATTTTAATTCTTTCCTGTTATTGAGTTACAAATTTCGCACCATTGAATAAATGCTCGCTAAAATTTGCGACTACAAATCCGAACGATAATTTAACCTACATACTAATAATAATAATAATAATAACAATAACAAAATGGACAGTAAAATTCATATAAATACATATATATTAATTCTGTGTAATTTTCAACCTTTGACCATTAATTCCTACATTTCACTGACATTACACTTCAATTCGTATTTTTTTTATCGGATTATTTTCGATTGCAAAAACGTTGAATACTGCTTATTGTGAATTACTACGATTTGTTTTAACGACCACTTTTTCTATCGAGACGATAGAACATGAGATACAGCGTTCGATTAGACGTTCTTGAAAACAGGTTAAAAAAAGAAGCATAGAAAATATAGTTAGCTCGATCGATACGTCAAAGATGTTTTATTCAGAAGTTCGATGAATGTTGTTTCGAGTAGGTTTCTTCGGGAAGTGAATACAACGAATACAAGTATCGAAGAATTACCGGTTGCCAGGTTATAAAAAGTGCCCCATTGGTATATCTGCTTCGGAATGATACGCTTCGACAATAGGTCGCATTAAAAGATATTGAAGGTTAATAATGCAGCGAGAAAGTAAAGATTTATTATGTCGGAAAATCGAGAAGTCTCAGTTTCGCTTTACTTTTTTTTCGGGACGAGTCGTACCTACGACGAAGTGCGGGATAACGCCTCGTGCTCTGTTCTCCTGGTACCTACGCCCGATTAATGTAAATTCACGGTTTCGCCTTGATCCGCTGAATTTTTATTTCATTTTCTCGGGTCGCGTCACTTCGGACTATTTTTTCACTGGGCTTCTTTTTTACATCGCGTTGTTGTACTTTTCGAGCTGTGATTAATCGATTAAAATATTCTCGCAGAGTTGGTTCATTTTAGGTCCATCACTTCATCCGAGAGCTGAACTTTACCTTTTATTAACCCGGGTTTTCGACTCGCTCGGAATCTTTCACGAGTTTGTTGATCCTTGTAGCGCATTCCTCTATGTATTTGCGATCGATGTTGTAAACCTGACGACCAAAATGTCGTATTTCTAATCTTCCCATTAGAAATACGAGGTGTGTTCAAAAAATAAGGTGACTTTTGATTGTATCTCGAAATATAGTTATTTGTTCATCGCCATCGCGTCCCTTTCGAAGTAATCCTTATCAGATATAATACACTTGTACCGGCACTTTTTCCAATCCTCGGAGCACTTCTGATACGCGCTTTTTGATAAGACTTTGACCTCTACCAGCGATGCCCTCTTTGTCTCCTCAATCCTGGTAAATCTCTATCCTTCCGTGGCTCTTTTCAGTTTTGATAAGAAAAAAAATGTCGCGGGGTCCTAGTCCAGTGAATACGTTGTTTTTCGCCAAAAACAATCACGAACAAGCAACGAGGCGTGAGCAGGTGTATCGTATCGTTTTCGATAGCAAACAAATCGTCAAGCACGCTAAAACGCGTCTAACCTCAATATATCTATCAAAAATAAAACTAAACATGCTGATAAGACCAAAATAAAATAAAAATGGAAACTCAAATAAAATTTAGTTTAAAAAATGGGAAGAAATAAAATTAAATCGTGTACTAATATTATATAACAAAACAACAAAAAAATTGAAATTCAAACGTACGTAGTCCGCGAAATTTCAAAAGTCACCTTACTTTTTTAACAAAACTCGTTAATTGAAAGATCGAAAGAAATTTCCGGAAAAATAACGCTGAAAAGGTCATTTGAATTTGAAAATAATTTGAACGATCGTTACCTCTCGCGTGAAGGCTGTTCTAAGCACTTTGTCCTGGAACTCCATTTTCTCCGATTGACGAAGATTGTTGAAAACTCGCCTTCTGAGGGGCCCAAATTTCGCGGCGAATAATTTGGGGTCGTTGTCGCACGTGACCTCCAGGTTCTGTAATTCCGCGTGTATTTTCCTCTCGTCTATACCCATAGCGTCGATTCTTTTTGTTAGTTTCTTCGTTCTCGCGTACGCGGCTTGATAGTCCTTTCTCATTTTGTGTCGAAGGTCGTCGGCGATCTTTATGTTTTCGTTGGACCAATAAAACGATACGATGTTTGCATCGTTCACACGCAACAAAAACCATATTTTTCTTCGTAAAGGAATTCTTTTTTTTCCGCTGATTTTGAAATGCGATGTTACTCTTGTGATTTTTCGAAACCGCGAAATTTGAAAAACAACATTTTGAATCCGCGATTTCTCAAGGATGAATTTAAAAAATATATATATTTCAAGAGAGTATTTATTAAGCCTAACCTTGTTGTTGATTGTTAAGCCTATATCGATATCTGTAATATTCATAATCTTATAAAACGAATAATAAAAATAAGCTTTTTGTAGAGAGCCCAAAGTAAAATCCCAACTTAATAAAACTACACTTCCAATGAAAATTTGAGGGAACTTTGGAAAAAATCTGGGTTTTTCTGTCACGTATTAATATGTTTACCTCGGAAACATCAATCTTGCGAGAGTTTCGCTGAGGCTTCTGTGTATATTTCGGCAATGAAAATTCCCACTTTTGTCGGTGATTCTCAATCCATCGATCAACTTTCGCATCGATCTTCGTGTTGTCGTAGTCGGTCAGAAAAGCATCTTCACTTTTGATATTATCGTCGACTCTGGCGAGTATCTCGGAACTCCAGTGTAAAACGCGATCTTTTTCTTGTATCAATTCGCTCCACGTGTCTGGTAGTTTTCCTACTTTCTGTCCCATTCTCGTGTTCTTTGGGCTCGATCATCACTATGGAATACGCTCCAACGTTCCGTATCGCGAAAAGATTTTTGGTTAGCGAGAGTGAAAGAATCATTTATTCACTTATGACGTATTTCGTTTGGCATTCGATTGTCAGTTGTTTTTGCTTTTCCTTTAATTTAAACAGTTTTTTGTTTAATTTCTTTTTATTAGTGTAGGGGATTTCACTGATAAATATTAAGACCCAAATTTCCAATTAAAAGGATGGAACGGTCTTTCCAATAACAATAAAAAATGATTTATTATTAAAATTAATGAAATTTATTCGTAATCATTAAATTAAAAAATTAGTAAGTGAAAATAAAAATGAAAAATCGATTATAAAATAATTAAAAAATGAAGTTGAATATTTCAAGTTGATTGCAAATTAATATGAAATAAACATTTTTATATGAAAATGATTACAAATGCATTCGATATCCAATTTTTTTTTATTAACTAAAAATATAACTTTGTGATTACAATTAACCGATTTAACGTAAAAATAAAAATGATAAATCCTGAAGAATTCAGTATCGTTGAAAGTGCAGCTCTGTTAACGAATTTGATTAAAATGATATTTTAACATATCACATATACTAGAAAAAAAATTGAAACAAACAAAATCCATAATTCATGAAATATCCTACTCGATACCTTTTTGTAAAAATTATTCGCCTCATTTTAGTAGTTTCCCATAGAATTTGCGTTCGAAATATTTATCACGGGCAGATGTTGTGCTCTGTAAAATGTTACCTCGGTCGGCTTCTTCTGTTTGCAAACTGTCAAGCCCGAGCTTCATCCAAAGTGGTCTTTCCCAATTCGTATTATCGTCGTGTTGGCCCCAACATATTCCTTTCAAGATTGACACGATTATTCGTACTTCGCTCGTCGAACGAACATTTTTGCATTCCCCATGGGCGTTTGTTCGAAAGTAGAACGCTTTTTCGTGAAAAAAATATTATGCTGTGATATAAATCCAGGAGATATGAGTTTTCGAAGTCAGGGCCAAACTGACGTCTCGGTCGTTTGGTAAATGAGAATGAAGTGTGCATCGCGAAAGTACAACGGAATTCCATTTTTCGCTGGCACACTTTTTCTTTTTTTTCTCTTTCAGTAAATCGATCATTTTTTTATGACGTCGATAAAAAAAAAACTGCAATGAGTGATTGAAAACCAAATCACAAAGACTTTGTTTGGGCTTGTTTCTATACTTACTGTTATCACGATTTTAAAAATAGAAAATAAAAATAGTGCGAATAATAGAAAATAAAAATGTTAGTAAAAATAGATAATAATACTAATGATGATAATAATAATAATAACTACATAAATAGAAAATAAAAGTAATAGTCGAAATGTAAAATAAAAACGTAAACATTAATGTCCTTTGCTTTCCAATAAGGAAAATTTCAACACTATTTTGTTGAAACAGTGTTTTCGTTGCAGTATTTTTTTTAAAACAAACTGCTCTTCGAAAAAAATGTCTAGTTTAGCGAAATTCCGGTAGTAAAAAATGTTTCTCTTGCTGTTCTTTTTTTTGAAAAATGGGGATTTAAGCTTACAGTCCGGATTCTCGTGTTTACTCTAGGTGCATTCATGTACACACGTATACGTTATTTCACACAGTGAATGACGGTACTGAGCATAGCCCATTGGTGCAAAAGCCATCAAACGGTGTCAATTCGTAGCAATGTAATCGCCGTTCACTGTGCCCAACGCAAAGCGCCTATAATAATCGGCTTATTCATTTCAACTTCAGCTCCAGAAATCTTGACGTCACGTAAATATGGGCCAATCCACATCCCCGTGAACTTGACGCACGGATATTTCGGAACTCCATTTTTTAAATAGCTTTCAAAAAAAGTTGATTTTTAACTGAGAATTTGTAACGATCGATCATTTGAAAATCTGATATTTTGTAAGGTTGTGAAATGATTAATTTTGCTTATTCTTCGTTTTATAATTTAATGTCGATCTCTATTCAAACTTGTTGTTTTTCTTATTTGTCTGTTTTTAATCCTCTAGACTGGGCAATTTAAGAGTATTCGTTTGAAAGGTCTCGGGTTTCCTTTCCATTTTTGTGGCAGCCATTCGCTGGCAATTATGCTCAGCGAAACGTGCATTCCAAATTGAATGAACATTTATTTTATATATATAAGCGAAATTGTCGAGTAGCAAATGATTGCAAGGACCAACAAAATATATATGAAAACCGTTTCATCAATGTATTCGTTGATACGATTGAGCATTGAGCAGCTCCCGATTAATCATTTATTTTTCTCGGTCGTTATTTCGCATCAATGTATATTCCGTGGAATGGACGATTTGTAGGTATGTATGTGTAGTCGAATTATCTGGAACGAGGCATCGTTCAAATATCAACACTCGCGTAGACTAATTTTATGCCGCGTCAATATTTTATTTACTCGGGAGCACGTACACGTCTCACGCGTGTCCGGAATGGCGGGTACGATCCAACAATCGTGGCTTATTTACAGTTACGAAAATTCAAAATCCTCGTAAACGATGGAATTGTATCGTAAAAAACGAAAATTTGAGGTATTTGTATGAACGATTATGCAATACAATTTAGAAATGGATTTTTATCCAAAATGGCCAGCAGGAGATCCTCGGTGCCATCGTCTTGAATGCACACAACAAATTTCGTACCGATTGGTTTAGCCGATTGAGAAAATAGTGGTTTCAAAATTTCGAAATGTACGCAGACGTGTTCGTCATTCCCTTAAGGTTAATCGTTGACCCGATTTCGTCACGTGTAGGGCATGAATCTCGGAATCTCGGAATATCTCAATATCGGAATCTCGGAACGTAAGTTCCGATATTATAATTTCGATACCGAGTGATCCAATATCGAGATCGGATATTTATTCCTAAATTTTGATATTTGAGATCCTTGTGTAGCGCGCTATCATATTCCTGTTGCCAGCTCGCTAAGCATGCGATACAAAAACAATAATAGTGTTGTC
>JAPYZJ010002054.1:0-22911 GCA_030522765.1 Ophioninae sp. B BG-2022a
CATTTTGAAGAGAAAATCGTAACGAAGAGATTGGGCACAGGTTGGAATGCCAAATCCTAAAGGAAAAAAAGTTACAGACAATTTAGTGAAAAAACTTATTTTCCCCAAAAATCACAAAAAAATTTGGATTTTTTATATTTTTTTTATCGGTCCATTTCGATTTAATTTGATCCCCTGAGCACGAATCTACCATTGATTTCCCCCAAAACTCAAAATATCCATGAAAAAATCGTATCGAAAAATTCTTCGAAAAACACGATTTTTTTTGCTGTGTGCATTGCTTTCGACGAAAATTCGATGATATTCGTAATCAGATAAAAATTTTCGATTGGGTAGCCCTCAAAACTATTTCAGTATCGAAAAAAACCACGTTTTAGCCTCTTTCTGGGTTTGAGACTTGTACTTGATTTTCGTATTTCCCGCCGACCAGGGAAGAAACGATTGGCTGTGTGTAACTTATCCGGATCAGCTGGCCGGCAGGTTTTATTTGGTTATAGCGACCAAAATGTGCGTAGCAAAAAAAGAAGCTATCTAACAATTGTAAAAAGTGTAATAATCGGGGTGTTTACGAGTAATCGATAGAACGAGTAATCAGCGAAGATCATAAATCGAATCATAAAAAATGAACGCTGCACGGAACATCGTGTTCACCTCGTTGCGAGGTTATCGTTCGATTCGTGGTAGACGAAGCGCTTGGGAAACACAGCTCGAAGCGGTTGAAACTCAAAGCGCTCAAAACGATGGTATCAATCCTGATATACTTCGTAAATCCTATGATCCCGAAGACGGGGAATATGACATCGACGCGTTCGAGTCGGACTTTTCAGCGATCCCGGAAGTTCACAAAATGCACGAGAGGTTAGAAATCGCCTTTTTAACCCAAACAAACCCAAACTTCCACCTAACCCAAACAAACGCTAATAAGACAAAAAGTCAATACCGTTGTCTTCCTCGATTATTTTCAGGGAGCTAGACGTAGAGAAGAAAAAGCTAAAAACACAAATAGTAAAACGGAAGTATTTCAAAACGGACGAGCCTGCGACATTGACCTGGGGCGAAAAGGAGCAAATACGCCTGTTGTACGAAAACAATCCTGAAGAATGGACTCCGGAGAAGCTGAGCGAAAGTTTTCCCGCTTCGCGCGAAGCTATTTTAAAAATCGTGCGTTCCAAATGGCTGCCTCGATCGACAAAGGTCATAGAACGGTACGAGAGAAAAGTTAGGAACAATTGGGAACTTTTCAAAGCCGGAAAATTAGACGTCGATCCGAAGCTACACGAGCATTTATCCAAATTCAAGAATAGAAAGTTGGAGACGATGGATGAACAAAATATGATGAAATTCGTTAAACAAAAGCCTGTCTTTCCTCAGCCAAAGAGCACTATGTTCTCCAGCATTATACAGAATTATAACGATCGGATAAACGCGAAAAAATCCGCGAAGCTTAAAAAGTGTGAATTGCCTAATGAAGAAATATCTAAACAGATTACTTCGGGTACGAAAGACACGGAGGACTCGATGTCTTTCGATAAATCTCAACCGGATTCTTCGACTAATGATTCGATGACTTACGATGTGTTTCTCAAGAAACACACAGAAAGTATCAATCCCGAATTCATGACGCCTGTAGATCGTGTTATCGTTAACGAATACAAAAAAAGCAAAGCCGAATCTTACAAAATGGATACTTTGGTACTGGTCAGTCCGCGTCCACTAAGTACCGACAATAATCGAAAAGTTGATCTTAACAAAGATAAGAAGACGTCGGTCGCCGATGTTAAAGCCGATACGTCAAAACCGGATGAACTTTCAGCTATCAAAGAAAGTACCGTCGATACCGGAATAATCGCTCGGGAGAAATTACAAGATGCGCCCAAAAGTTATCCACGTTATATCAAAATACCGAGGAAACAATACAAACCCGGCGCAACCTACAGGGTGGAAGATCGTTATTATCACGACGACGGCGAATTTCTTTACAGGGTACCCATGGTCCCGTCGTAATTTGAAACATCGCCTGATCATGTAAAATGTTAATGAAGTTAATAAAGTTTGTAAACGATCGACAAAAGATCACTTTTAGTTATGGCTATAACCTCACTTTTCTCAGTTTTCTTTCGGATGGTTGAATTTATCGAGAATCAACTTTCAGACTTTTTAGAATTCATGTACGTTTGATGATTCTATTTTACGTTAAATTTCTCTTTCCTAGTTTTGCGAAATTTTCTTCGCTAAGATCGGAATATTATACTTTTGTGTTCGGTAATCATAGGTTATCGGTAACAATTTGCATTGGCATAGGCACTTTTTTTCTCGAATAGGTTTACTGCCGACAATCGCCGCAACAGCGCCATCTGCAAACTCGATTATGTATATAGGTAGACGCGTTATGGCGTCTAGAAAAATGGCGGAATGATACATCAGCAGTGCAGTTGTTTTCCCGCGGTTACCATTCGTTGCTACACTTTCGTGCTTGTTCGCGCATATTTCAATCAGGTAGGTGACATTTTGTCTTTCGTTTTATAGCAGCGAAGATGTAATTGTCATCGAAAAGGAGATGAAAATTGATCTTCAGGTTTTCGCGTACCAGTACTTTTCTCACCTACGTCGAATCGCGCTTCTGAAAAGTTTTCATTCGTCTGAGCGTTGTTGCCATAAGCGAGGTTGGCGGGTAAACAACCGTTACGAAATTAGCAACGTTGTTTCTTCAGTAGAAATACTCTTTTTTGTCAATTAGCCATCTAATTTGTAAAAAGTATCAGAAAAAGACGTAACTCGTCCTAACGTCAAGAACCATTTCGATTAATGTTCGAAACTTGTTTGGTTAATACAAATCACGTAAAAATGTAGAAAAAAATACAAATACTTTTTCTACCGTTGCCGGTGAGCTAAATAAAGCTTTCGTAGTATTTACAATCATTTTTCATAGTTTTGCTATATTCGCCATCACCAAATCCCTAAATTGATCAAAAAATGCATCTGGGTGTTGTAGAAACCCAAACAAACCCAAACACAACAAAAATTAGAAACATCTCACAACAAATGACGTTTACCTACACCTATCGATTTTTCGTCAAAAAATGATGCGTCAAAACAAATATCCTTGATTTCTTCAACCTCGATATCTTCACTAAGAAATAGAGGGTCAAAAAGTGCCCGATACCGTTGGACATTGAAAAAACATTAAATTCCCAATTATCGAAACACTGATAACTGCGAAGAGTCAATTCTGACAAAATCCAAAACATTGAAAAGTCGACAGTAACGATACGGTTTACGATATGAATCTAATCTTTGTGTCGATACCGAAGATGGTGACGGAGTGACGCGAGGAGGAACAAGGATGATGCACAGAAGAGGAGGAAAGAGAATCCGGATGGACGATCCAGTCCCTCCGGAGTACGAAGCGCCGATGACTCCGATGACGCCGATGAACGACAACGCGCCGGCGGACGCTCAAGAAACTTATCCGACTTACTCGTCGTACAATCAAGCGCCGCAAACTCCGTTGCACAATCCGACGCCGGAGCATTATTCTTCGGAGAGTTACAGCTCTCCGGGAACTTCGCAGCAGCCTTATCAGGATAACGCGTCTACGAACGAGTCGATAACGCAATTCGAGCAACCGATGACACCGGCGGGTCCGGCGAACATGAGAATTACGCGAAACACCCGAGCGAGACTGAGAGGAGGTGCGATACAACAGCCGAAATACAAAGAGATAGACACGGATTATGCACCGGTAGCGCCGAGTCGTGGAAGAGGTGCGGGTGGAGGGGGCGGCGGCGGAGGCGGCGGTAGAGGTCGAGGGAGACGAGCGTTGAATTCCAACAGTTCGGAGGACGAAGCGAGTCTCTACTACGTGATAAGAAACAATCGTTCATCGCTGACGAACATAGTGGACGATTGGATTGAAAAATACAAAATCAATCGAGAAAACGCTCTTTTAATGCTAATGCAATTTTTCATAAACGGTAGCGGTTGCAAAGGTCGCATAACACCCGAGATGCAAGGTAACATGGAGCACGTAGCGATAATACGACGAATGACCGAAGAATTTGACGAGGAGAGCGGCGAGTATCCACTGATAATGACCGGCCAACAGTGGAAAAAATTTCGAGCGAACTTTTGCGAATTCGTGCAAATACTCGTACGACAGTGCCAATACGCTATAATATACGATCAATTTCTCATGGATAACGTAATATCGTTGCTAACGGGTCTTTCGGATTCTCAGGTACGAGCATTCAGACACACAGCGACGCTAGCCGCTATGAAACTCATGACTGCTCTAGTAGACGTTGCACTCACCGTATCGATCAATCTTGACAATACTCAACGACAGTACGAAGCTGAAAGACAAAAAGCGCGAGAAAAGCGTGCCGCTGATAGACTCGAGTCGTTAATGTCCAAAAGAAAAGAACTCGAAGAAAATATGGATGAGATTAAAAATATGCTAACCTACATGTTCAAGTCCGTTTTCGTTCATCGTTACAGGGACACACTACCGGAAATCCGAGCTATATGCATGGCTGAGATTGGCGTTTGGATGAAAAAGTTTCATCAGAATTTCCTCGACGACTCTTATCTCAAGTACATCGGTTGGACACTCCACGACAAGGTCGGCGAGGTCAGACTCAAATGTCTTCAAGCGTTGCAACCGCTCTACGCCTCGGAAGAGCTCAAAGCGAAGCTCGAGCTTTTCACGAGTAAATTTAAAGATCGAATAGTCGCGATGACACTCGACAAGGAATACGACGTAGCGGTGCAAGCGGTAAAACTCGTTATATCGATTCTGAAGCATCATCGTGAAATTCTAACGGATAAAGATTGCGAGCACGTATACGAGCTTGTTTATTCTTCGCATCGCGCCGTAGCCCAAGCAGCTGGTGAATTTTTGAACGAACGTCTTTTCACTCAGGACGAACAAATCGCTGGAGTAAAAACGAAAAGAGGCAAAAAGAGATTACCCAATACCCCGTTGATACGAGATCTCGTTTTATTTTTCATCGAATCCGAATTACACGAGCACGGTGCTTATCTCGTTGATTCACTGATCGAAACGAATCAAATGATGAAAGATTGGGAATGCATGACGGATCTTTTGCTCGAAGAAGCTGGACCGGAAGAAGAAGCTTTGGACAATCAAAAGGAAACATCATTGATCGAGTTGATGGTATGTTGCATAAAACAAGCGGCTACAGGTGAAGCACCTGTCGGTCGAGGTCCGACGAGAAAGATTCTATCGGTAAAAGAGCAAAAGCAAGTACAAGACGATAAACAACGTTTGACCGAACACTTCATTCAAACGTTACCTTTATTGCTCGATAAATATCGGGCCGATCCGGAAAAACTCGCGAATCTACTCGCCGTTCCTCAATACTTCGATCTCGAGATATACACGAAATCTCGTCAGGAACAAAACTTGGACTCGTTGTTAAATAAGATTCACGGTATCGTTGAAAAAATGCACGACGCCGAGGTACTCGATACAGCGGCGAAAACTCTCGAATATATGTGCGTCGATGGACAAGCTATATTCACACGTTGCGACGTAGCGAGGTCAACCCTGATTGATTGGATCGTCAATAAGTACAAGGAAGCTATAGACGATTATCGTTCGTTGATCGACGGCGCTGATGTACCCGACGAAGACGAAATATTCAACGTTGTACAATCACTGAAGAAAGTATCGATATTTTACGGTTCTCATAATTTGAATCCTTGGAACATCTGGAACTCGTTGTACAAAGACATCGAAGATGCAAAAGATCCTTCAAGGATATTTCCGAACGAAGCTATCAAGTATTGCATAACCGCTTGTTTCTTCTCGATTTTATGGGGACAAAATAATCTCATAGAAGCTGGAGATACCGGAACTCGAGGTGAAGAAGAAGCGAGACTATTGAGAGAACATTTGGACTCTTTTATGGACTCGATGAGGTATTTCGTAATTGGTGATAGCTCGGGTGTACCGGCACCAGCGATTCTTCGCGAGGAAGCTTACAACACCATTTGCGATCTTCTCGTACTTTTTTGCAATCAATTGAACAGCCTTGCCAATCCTTTGCTTCATCAGCTCGTTTACGAACCTGACATTCATATGCAATCCATGCTCAATCGTTTTATTCAAGAATACGTTTTCTCGGAAGAGGAAGATGACGAACACGACGAACACTCGAAAATCGAAGAACTTCACAAACGAAGAAACTTTCTCGCTGGCTATTGCAAACTCATCGTTTACAATATGATACCCACGAAAGCTGCTGCTGACGTTTTCAAACATTACGTCAAATACTACAACGATTATGGAGACATCATCAAAACTACTCTTGGCAAAGCTCGAGACATTAACAAAACTAATTGCGCTCTCACGATGCAACACAGCTTGAATATACTCTACAACGAGATCGTCGCGGAAAAAGGAAAGGTCAATAGAAACAGCGAAGAATTCACGGCTATCAAAGAACTAGCGAAAAGATTCGCTTTGTCCTTCGGCTTGGACGCTGTCAAAAATCGCGAAGCCATCACTGCTCTTCATCGAGCCGGCGTTTTGTTCGCTATAACACCACCGGACGGTGTCGAACTCGATCCTACCGGACCACCACCCAATTTACCCTTTCTCGAAATTCTTGCCGAATTTACCAACAAACTTCTCAAGCAGGACAAACGCGTTGTGTGAGTCTCGTTTTTACCACCCATTTTTTTTTTACTCCAAGATCACTTGCACAACCGTTACAAAAGTCTGGGCGAATTCGTTACTTTTTTATTAAAAGGAATGTAGAATTTTTAGGTTAGAAAAATTAACGATTTTGACGGTACGAAAAATGTGCTTGGATCGCTGAGACGAAAATACGAGAAACTATGATTATTTCTTCTTTCCTTTTTTTGTCAAATTTACCTTCATAGATTTTGTGCTCGAAAATTACGAAAAGCTTTTCTTTGACATTTTGATACTATTCCTTACACAGCTAATTACCTTTTTCTGACATTTAGGTAATTACAATTTTGCAATGTATAATTTCAGATAATAATGAGAGTAACGTAGAGAAAAAAAACTAGTTTACGAGTGAAAAGAATTTTTTGTCGATTTTTTTGTTTTCGTCGAGTTATTTTGTTTTTGTCGATTTTTTTGTTTTTCTTTACTATTTGAATTTTCATTTTGCATTGCATTTTCGAGCAAAAAGACCAAAGAATATCTTTCTATTTTTTTCTGCATCACCTTGGTGAGAAAAATTTCCCAAAAATGTATCGTTTCAAACGATAAAATTTCTAAGCCAAAAAAACCATAGAAAATTCCCAAACGAACCCAAACAACCCTAAAAAAAAAAACTCCGCTGATCGTTAACGTATCTCGTGTGTTCTTTCCATGTTACTTCTCGAAGTCTGAACTTTTTGGATAAGAGATTGCCAGCCGGTATGCCATCATCGAGAGGCGAGGATTGGCAGCCTCTTTTGCTCTACAGGAACAGTTTGTTACACGGAGAAACGGATCAAGTGCCGGTGACGAGTAAGCGAGCGTACACTCGTCGTAAAAAGGATCACGCAGCGGGTAAGCTATCAAAAAATGAATTTTCGTATCGAAACTTCAACTACGAAAAAAAAAAAAAAAAAACGCTATAATTCGTACGTGTATTTTTTGCAGAAGAGGAAGAAGCTGACGAGGCCGAAGATATGTCCGACCACGAATTTACGGGGTGAGTTATCGCGCGCCCAAAGTATCGAACTATAGGCTGCGAACAAGCGAGCTTTTTTCCGCTTCTGTTTCTTCTTTTATTTTTATTTTTATTATTATTTTTTTTTAATTATTTTTCATTTTTCTCAAAAATCTTTTTTAAGTAAATGAAAACGTAGCTTCGTACTTTCCTTTCAATTTTTAGTCTATTGTTTATGATTTTTTTTGTTCATTTTATTTTGTCTGCTTTTTCAGTATCTACTAACCCGCCTCTTTCCGACAATTCGTTCGCCAATTCGTCAACGTGTCACACTCGCGCCACGCTCATCCTTAAAACTGCTTTGAACGCGCGCGAGAAACTTCCCTTCGCTAAAGTCGCTCGGTGATACCCGGATATCTTCAAAAGTCACGCCCTCGTGGCTTTCCGAACGAATATTTTCAATTAACGAAAAAAAAAAAAAAAAAAACGATAAACAAAAAAAAACGAAAAACAAAAAAAAAGTGTACGCGCGTGCGTGTGTGTGTGCGCAAGTGTTACCGAATCCCGTCTTTCTTTTCTCACTTTGCGAATTTATCTCGTTAAATAACGACGAGAGAAATGAGAAAAAAAAAAAAACAAAAACTAATCGGAATATAACTTCGACGATACGCGTTGAAAGAAAAACGATTTTCGTCAATTTCGTTAAAAAAAAAGAATAAAAAGAAGAAAAAGAGAAAAAAGAAAACCGAAAGAGACAAAGGGACAACGGTCATTTTTCGTGCGTGACGGGAAGGATGGTTAAAAAAATCTTGTATCATTGTACTTTATATTTATAGTCAAACAATACAAATTGGCTTCTTGATAGAAGAAAAAAAAAAAAAAGAAAAACCTACAAAAACCGTCATTAATTGCGAAAACGATGAGATCCAAATTTCCCGAAGATCCTCCACGATACCCTCGTTTGGAATATTGAATTTTTTTTTTCCGTTTACTTTTTTATTACGAGTTGACAGTAGTTCTTCTTATTCTTTGTTTATTATTTCGAAAAAAAATGATAATTTTGATTTCTGTGTAAAAAAGGATATCGATGTATATTATCAGCAATGAGTAATCAAGTGTTTTTGACGTATCGTTACTTTTGTTTCATTTGTTTAATTTCAGCAAGCAAAAGAAGAAGAGAGGACCGAAGAAAAATCCGTGAGTATCGAGATCTCTGCTTGCCACATTGATCCTTTGTGTTTCGCATTTGGGCGTGTGCGTGCGTGTACATGTGCGTGTGCGCGTGTGTTAGATGTCTTTTTTTTAGTATGAAAATATTATTCGCTTTTATTATAAAATTATCAAATTATCAAATTTATATATAGGGTGTCCGGTAATGAATGGATAACCTTGAAATGTCTTATAATATATCTTATGGCCATTCAGAAAAACATACGAACAAAATATACATCATAGATAGTACCTAAGTTATGATTTTTTTTAAAGTCTAATTTTTTACCTTATTTCACGTCTATGTGAAATGTGAGTTAGTGTATAAAAATAAAACAACAAAAAACCGAAGGAATTCATTCATTTCTGATCGTAGTATTCATAAAAGTCAAATGAGGAAAAAAAATGAGACTTTTTAAAAAATCATAGCTTAGGTACTACTTGTGATATATATTTTTTCGTTTTTTTTTTCTGAACGGTCGTAAGTTATACTGTAAGACATTTCAAGGTTATCCAATTAATTACCGGACACCCTGTATAATATTTATGTATAAATTATAAAATTAATTAAATATTCGCGAGATAAATTCCGGCCAAGAGAAAAAGAAACAATAAGGAATATCATCGACAGACTTCCCGTTACCAAAGTCAATTATCCACGAGGACCGAGAGCTTCTGGCTTTTACGACAGTAATAACGATATTACGCTTACGCCCGGATCGCCAGTTCCCACTATCGAAGATTCCTCGCAGAGTCCCTCCCACGATATCGACAACCGACTTAAATCTATGCAGATACAGTCGCGATCGTAAGTACCCGTGTCAACTAATTTCGTCCTCTTTTTTTTTTTCTTTTAACCTCGACAGAGTGCTACGATTTTCTTACGCGGAAAATCTCATTTCCGGTGACTTATGTACGTATTTTCGCGAGTGTGTTTAAGGGTGTTTTTGCCCACTTTCTTTTTTTGAAAATTAGAATTACTGTGACTGGAATGCTCGGCTTGCTAATTACGTAGTCATTCACTTTTTTTTTTTTAGATAAATGTTTTTTTTTTCATCCGAATGAAATATATCGTAGAAATTATAATTAATCAAATTTTAAGATTGCTTATTCTGATTATCGTTCTTGATTGGCGGAAATTCTTTATGCAAACCCAAACAAACTCGAAAACCGAAAAAACGTTAAAATAAAATAGAAACGTTAAAATTGAAAAAAAAACGTTGAAATCGAAATCTGTAAAAATACTGAAAAAAAAAATTGCATCGAAGTTGTCGAATTAAAAAAAAATTGGCTAGAAATTACGTCAGGGTTAAAATTTGACAATTTCTATTGAAGAAGAAACGAACGCAAAAATATTCGGAAGAAATAATAATTGCAGTTGAGATTAAAAAAAAAAAAAAAACGTCATTGCAATAAAAGCAGAGAGAGAGATTATGTAATTATGACTGTTTCTGAAAAAATCTCGTTTATTCTTTCAGACGACGGAGTCAGGATCAAACGCAGGAACCAAGAGAATTGCGGAGAACGGCGAGGAATTCAGGACGTTACGTTCAGGGACAGTACATGGTGAGTATGTAACAAAAAAAAAAATGTAATTTTGCAAATACGTGAGTAGTTTCGTAAAACAGACCAAAATCATTGTGACGATTTCACGAAAACCTGACTAAATCTAAATTCGCAAAAAATTATTGATTTTGTTTGGTTTCGTTTGGGTTAGTAATGGAAGAAATTTAAATCCGATCAAAAACAAAAAAAAAAAAGAAAATCAAACATCCAAATTACTTCGAAATGAGTGATCACCGATAATTAGACATTTTAGATTTTATAAATACAAAAAGTTTGCAAAAATATGCGCAAAAATGAATTTTAAATAGCAACAATCAAAATTACTTCGTATCAGCTCATGAGGAAAATTGTGCCGATGAAATAATCGATTTAATTGATAGTGATAAGAATTTTACAAAAAAATATACCACCATTAATAAGCGATTTATTCGTTTGTTTGCAGGAATCTGACTCGGAGTAAAATAGTAAAGGAGTGTTGTTTTTATATCAAAGAGTCGTGCAATCAAACTCCTAATGACAAGACGTGCATTTACGAGGATATCGTTGAAGAGAGTTCGGAGAGACTGAAATGTGTCAGGCAACACGGTCTTACGTAGTATCTCGATTAAACGACGAGATCTTCACCTTATTTTATTCCCTTGAAAAGTGACGCATGACGTCACAAGGGAAAAGAAAAGCGACACGCTACGTTTCGGTATTTTGATAATACTAATTGGAAGAAAAACGAAAAAAAAAAAGAAAAAAAGAAAGAAGAGTATTATCATTTGTTATTACTATAATATTTAATGATTTTATAATAATAAAACAAAAAAGAAAGAAAACATTAGAGAAAATATAGAGGGAATGTTATTGATTGTACAATATCGTTACCGGAAACAATTTTTCCGTTTCAGTTCGATTTTAGGTTTTTTAGTTACGCTCGGTTCGCTGCTTTCTAAAAATATTGCTCAGCCTTCTGCCTTTTGGAGTGCCGGCCGTATTCTGAAACGAACAAAAAACGTGATTAACGATCTCGAAGACGAAGATGATCTCGAAGACTCAAAATGGCCTCGTGGCGAAGAAAAAAGACAGTTCTTCTTTTTAACCTACAATAAAACGACGTTTTTCTGTTTTTTGTTGTTTTTTGTTTTGTTTTTGAACTACACATAATTGTGAGTTCTGTGGGATTAAAAACAAAAGTTGCTTCTGTGTTTTCATTAGTTACTAATTAGACTTTCTTTTCCGGCTAATAATAAATTCTTTTTTAACGTCGGTTTTTTTAAAAAATAGTGTGACAGAGTAGCCTTTTTTCTGTGGAGAGCACATTTCGGTTTACTACTCTGTCCAAACCCAAACAAACCCAAACGTACAAAATATGCTGGTTAGAGAAAATGAAAAATAATATTAATATAGATAAGAAAATACTCACGTTTATTCGAAACGAATTAAAAAAAAAACCGTAAAGATCAATACTCCAACGAGATGCCATAATGAGACGAAGGACAGACTCTTGTAGGTTAAAAAAAAAAAAAGAACGAGCCTAATTCGTTTTTCGTCTCACCTCGTCCTGTCGCTTGGATATCGAAGTACCAAAGAGATTCTTCAGTCCTCTCGGCGTAGCTGTTGTTCGTCTCTCAACGTTGCGTTCCTTCAGGATCCTGCTGTTTGGACTCTTGAGCTCGTTTCCCTACGCGTAAACGTAATCCGATGAAAAAAAAAAAAAATATTCTTCAAAATCGTCAAGTTTAACCAAAGTAATTAAGGTAGCCACTGCACCACTCGTTAGGGAAATAAATCGACGAGGAATCATCAATTCTCATAAACCACGTAAAACGTACTCTTGGATTTTACCATACAACGAAAAATAACAAAAAAAAGTCTCGTTATTGGATTATCATCAAATCCAGTTGGAAAATAGTACGAAAATTCGAGGTCGACTTCGAAAGTACCAATAATCATAAGTTATAAAAAAACAAAAAAACGTCCGTTTGATTAAGAGATTTTCTACAGGAATTTGGATGGGAAGATTGGAAAAAGTGGATTAGTCTTGCAAAAAAAAAAATTTTCGAAAATTCTCTTTTACGTGAAATCTAATTTGTGCGTAAAGGTGCGATGTTATTCCATTATCCAGGTTTGAAACAACGCCTAGTGAAGTTACGACCGTTGCACGATCAGTGATAGTAAAATTTACCAAAACGTTATCAATAATTTAAAAAAAACGAATCGTCGAAGAATCGAAGACAAAAATCGGCGATCTTTAGTGCAACTTCGAGGACTCGAATTTCAACCGATAAGCAATTGCGAAAAAACAAAAAATATATATATATATATATCCCAACTGCGAAGATTGCAGCTACCTCGTAAACCGGGGTGACAACGAAATACAGGCGATTTGTCTCACCTGCAACGAAAGTCTACCACCGTTCTTGCTGGGCGTCGGAGGACCCGGTCTCTTGTACGAAGTCTACGAACCGATACGAAAAACAAAAACACATGCAAACTCACGAGAAAAAAAAAACAACAACAACAGAAGCTAAACAAGTAGTGAAATCATGCAAATATCCCTGGATCATTGATCCGTCCAAACGATACCTGGGTGCGATCTTTCTTCCTCGGCTTTTGTCCCGGAAGTAGACTTTGACTGAGACTATCGTTGAAAACGTCGTCGCCTGTCACACCGTTCTACGAAACACAAAATTAACGCGTCCAAAATGGACGTTTTAGGGAAGGAACCCGTTACCCCAAAGGACATCGTTATTTTTACAGAACATTTGACGAGACGATACAATATTGCCTAACGCTCGATACCTTGATTATCGGGGCTTTTTTTTTTTTTTTTTCAATTATACCTTGATGTCGTCTTCGTTCAGTGATACTGGTTGCAAGTGTGTCTCAACCGCGTACGATGATTTCAAATGAGGCCTGCACAATGAATTTCTCATTCTCAACTCCGATAGACGGTTGAGATCCGGCACGTTTGGCGCGCAACGACCTTCCTTCAAATCCGCTTTAATCATGAATATTTAGATTAGCTTTCGTTTGATAATTTATTCTTTAAATAATTCGTGAAATAATTTACTCTTTTCGTTAAATTTTCGTTAAATTCGGTAAATAATTTATCATCGTTAATCGAATAAATAATCTCGTCGTTATTCGTTAAATTATTCGTTGAATAATTCCTTGTTAATTTAAAAATTCGTTAAATGTATCTCGTCAATTTAAAAATTCGTTAAATAATTTACACTTTTAATTCATGAAAATTATTTCATGGATTCATCAAAATTATTTCATGAATTTAAAGTGTAAATTATTTAACGAATTTTCAAATTGACGAGATAAATTTAACGAATTTTTAAATTAACAAGGAATTATTTAACGAATAATTAAACGAATAACGACGACATTATTTATTCGATTAACGAAGATAAATTATTAAACGAATTTAACGAATTCAAAGAGTAAATTATTTAACGAATTATTTACCATTTTCGTTAAATCCGTTAAACAATTGATCCTCGTTAAATTCATCTTCGTTAATTTATCTCATAAATCTAAAAATTCGTTGAATAATTTACTCTTTAGTTTTGGAACGTTGAATAAATTCTCGCGGTTTTCAACAGACACCAGAACTGCCCGGGTGTACTTTAAAGCGAAAAGCTGTAATAATAGGTGACATCCGGATGCACGAAAAAAAAAATGGATTACAAAATTCTTATCTGATAAAGCGTATATAATTTTCAGACATAGAAGCAATTTTGACCAACCTAGGTAAACACTGTCGAAAACTTCGCCTTCATCTTCAGCGTCGAAGGCATTTCCCATTGCCTGGATACTCTTGACGCTGTGTCTCCTAGTCGAGAAAGTCGTAGTTTCCTCCTCGATAACCTCAACCGCTCGATAGCCCGCGCGACCCGTTGGATCTCTGGTCAATCGATCGGCGGAAAAATCTCGCCTGTCCAAACTGTAAAATCGACAAATTTGACGTTTAGAAGAATTCTTGGTCTTTTAAAAATACGAACCGGAAGTGAATGGTTTTCCCAAACGAGGTTTCGTAATTTCACGTAATTTTACGAAGTTTAACCAAATTTAAACAAATTGATAGAAAAAAAGGTAAATGAAATTTCTTCAGAGATAGATTTTGATTTTATCCAAAATGATAAATGGGTAATGACACGTCCTGGGAAAATGGAAAACTTTCACGTCGAAACCGAAATTTCACTTCCGGTGACATTTCCTCTTCTTACAGTTTGAAAAACGAACTTTTTGAGAATATCTTTTTTTTAGAAATCTTTTGAAACGACGCCACGAAAAAATTACCTCGAAGTTTTTTGCCGAGTTTGCGTAATCTGTTCGTTACATTCAGCAATCGCTTCCTGTTGCTGTCCTTTGAAACGTTGAAGTTGCTGAAGAGCCGCCTCTTTCTCGTGGGTTTCAGCGAGTAGTTTTTCCCCGACATCCCAGTATCGAGAGCTCAGATCGCTTATGTGAGCTTTGTATTTGGCTATATCTTCCGTGTATTTTCGACATTGCTGTTCCGTCTGGTGTCTCAGTAAGTCCATTTTTTCCTTCAATACTTTTTCTTGTTCTTGATTCAGTTTCGCTATTTGCTCGTTGTACGCTGTTTTCTGGGGAAGAAATCGAATCGTCGAAAAATCAGTAAAGAAATCGTAATTGCTTAATTGCGTTTGAGAATAATTGAAGAAATGATCAAAAGAGTGATATAACTTGAAATATACAAGAGTTTTAATAAATTTGTAGGAATTACCATTTTCTGCTTGATCTTGTCGAGTTTTTGTCCATATTCTTTGTGAAGTGTTTCCAAACGAGAATCCACGTCTTTCTCATTCGTTTTCTTCGCCAATTCCGCTTTTTCTTCCTCGAGTTTTATCGTCAATGCGCGAAGTCTCTCGAGTTCTGTTTTTTCCTCGGCCGTCAATGCTTCCGAAAGATCGGTTTTGAGTTTCTTGTTAGAATTCCTAAGTTCGTCCATATTTTTCTCCATTTTAGCATTTCGTACTCTGGCAGCGTCGAGTTTGTCTTTCAGCTCTTTTCGCTCTTTGGAAACCTTCTCTAATTGGGTTCGAAGATTTTCCTCGTTTGATAAAGCTCTCAGTACGTTGGATTTCGATTTTGTTTCGCAGGTTTTTAAAACATCCTCGAATTCGTTTAATTTATTAACGACGTTCGAAAGATCCTTTCTCGTAGCTTCGTTTCGTTGCATTTCTTCCGTCAACATTGTTTCCGGTGAAAATTCGTTTTGGCTTTCCAGGGACGGTTCAACGTTGCAAGCTTCTTGGAGAGTTGTTTCCGACCAAACGAATATTTTGCAAAGAACGTTCACCAAATTTTTCGAGTTCGATATACGACGCTCGTTAAAAGTGGATATTAAATCCTTGAGGGTGTTACATTTGCTTCGCAATTTCTCGAACTCTTCGGAATCGGAATTCAAAGTCGTCAAAATACATTGAGCTTCTGCGTTGAGGGACTGCCATCTTGCAATCGAGGGAGCGAGCTCGCGATCTAATTCGTCCCTCTCGGAAATGGCTTTCGACAATAATCCCTGCAAATTTTTTTTTCGCTTTACTAAAAGCGACAAATATTTATCACGATTCTGAAGCTCGCTTTCAAAGCTGCCCAAACGTTGGTCGAGCTCGATATTTCGCTTTTTCGCTTCCTCGGACATTTTTCTCGCAGTTTCTTTCTCGCTGTCCAAATGTTCCTTCAGAGTTTCGTTTGCTTCGCCAAGTATGGAAATGACTTTTTTAATCGTTTTAGCATCTTGGATGAAAGAAGCTACGAGATCTTCGGTGTTTTCCTCGATTTGGGGAAGATCCTTTTTCGAATTTGCCAATTCGGGACAAGCTTCTCTCACAGAGTCCCACAGGGAGTTCAATTCTGACCTCAAAACTTTCGAACCTTCATCGATTTTCTCTATCCTCTTTTTCAAGGTCTCGAAAATTTCGGTGCTTTCCCGAACTTTCGAACGTTCCGAATCCAACGAAGATTGCAATTCTTCCATCGAGAATAAATATTTCGAGTTTTCTTCTCGCAAGTTCATCAACTCCGTTGAAATATTATTCGACCTTGATTTTTCGCTTTCGAGTTCGCTCGTTTTCTCAGCTAACGAGATTTTCACCTGATCCAATTCTCTTTCGGAATTTACGAGTCGACGTGACTTTTCCTCCAGAGCTTGTCCCTGAGCTTCCAGCACTTGAACTTGACTCGATCGAACTTCTTGAAGGTTTACTATCACTTCGTTCAATCTCAGCTCGTTTTCTATCTTTTCTTTTCCAAGCTGTTCCAATTTTGCTCGAACGACGCCGAGAGCTTCCTCCTTCAATTTATCCTCGAGTTTGACTTCCTCACGAGCGTTTTCAGCAACGAGCAAACGCTTTTCCAGCGTCGCGACTGTGTTCCCTGTGACCTCTAATTTTTCGATTAAACGCTCGTTCTCGTACTTTGCAATTTCCAGCGCAGTTTTCAGAGATTTTATTTCTTCCTTGCAGACTTCTGATTCAGCGGTGAGTTTATTGACTCGTTGACGCAGCTGTGCGCATTCTTTTTCCGTTTTTTCCAAATTCTCATTTTTTCTTCGAGTACACTCGAGTTCTTCACTCAAAATTTTGATTTTTTCAACCATATCTTCGTTCGAACGGACAAACGATGACAATTCTTTTTCCAATCGTGTTATTTCGGTTTCCAAATTTTTAACTCGTTCACGCTCTCGTGTCGAATTTTCCTTCGACTCGAATTCTCTCTTCGTTATCTCTGAATTCGCATCGATTTGCTTACGAAGATTGGAAGCGTATTCTTCGATTTCTTTTTCTGCTTTATCGAGCTTCGCTCCTATTTCCGATGTTTTACTCTCAAACGAAGCTATTTCTGTTTTCAAATGATCTCTTTCAGCCAAAACCATTTTCAGATGATTTTTATCTCGAACCCATTTTTCTTCGATTTCTTGAATCGTTGTAAGAGAAGCTTCCAAATCTTTTCTAATTTCGTTGCTTATGGAAGATTCTTTTTTCAAACTATCTTGAGACTCCGAGAGTTTCAGTTCGATGCTTTCTAGCCGTTCTTTCATCGTCGAAGCTTCGATCACGCGCGAAGCTATTTCTTCCTTAAGTTTATCTCGTTCGCTGAAACTAGACGTCAATCGATTAGTCACCGAAGTCAATTTTTCTTCTAGCTCATTATTCGTGATATGCAAATTTCTAATCTTCTCCATGAGTTCTCCATTGGTCGTGACAACTTCATCGTGATTTTCGTCACTTTTCTTCAGTTTCTGTTGCATCGTTTCAACTTGTCGTCTCAAAGTTGACGTCTCGCTAACGTACGAAGACAATTCTTTCTTTACGCGTTCTTCCTCGATAATTCGACTCGTCAATTCGTCATTCTTCAATCTGATTTCTTCGGCGAGTTGTTCAGACTTCGCGAGCAAACTTTCAAGCTGTTTCTTCAGTTGTTGAATCTTCGATGAATCTTCTTCTCGATTTTTACCAGCCTTCTCAATGTCTTCTTCCAAAGCTGTGATTTTCTCTTCTTTCGTTTTTATCTCGCTGATGCACGAAGTCAAGTTTTCTCGGAGACTGTCTCGTTCCTTCAATACAATGGTATATTCATTTTTCTTCAATTTCAATATTTCTTCCAATTCGACGTTCCTGGTACTCGAATCCTCGATTCTCCGTGCAAGTTCTTCTCTGAGAGAGAATTCGTTTCGCAATTCTTCACGCGTTGCTTCGAGTTCCATTTTCTTTCGAATGATTTGCTGATCGAGATTATTCATTGATAAAATATAGTTCGATACTTTTTCTCGGAGTTCTTCATTTTCGTGACGTAAAGTATTCGACTTTTGAATTTCTTGTTCCCTTTGATCCTTCATTTCGTTGCAAAGCTCGGTCAGCTCGTCAATTTTCTTCTCGCTTAGTAAGAGAGAATCGGCGATTCTGGTTTCACGTTTTTCAGCCTCGGTGAAACGCTCCTTCAATAAATTCACCATAGTATTTTCTTCTTTTAATTCGTTCAGAATTTCGTCGAGATTCTTATTCTTCATAGCTATACATTCGTCGAGCTGTTTTATTCGTTCTTCGTATTCGGAAATTTTCATTTCCTCGGCGATGATTTTTTCGTCCGCAGCTTTTGCGTATTCCTCGAGTGATTTCTTCGCCAAAGTGCAACGTTTCTCTTCTTCTTGGACCCTGATAAGCTCCGTTCTCAAGCGTTCCAAATTTGACTCCGTTTCTTCGATCCTTTTGCATGCAAGATTCAATTCATCCTCCAGATTTTTCCTAATAGTTTCCTTTTCGGTTAATGTACGATTTTTCGAGGTTAACTTTTCCTCGAGTTCATCGGAGTATTTCATCGCGCTGGTTAAACGAGACTGAAGATCGTCGGATTTAACGGACTCGTTTCGTAAAGTTTCTTTCAAATCGTTCGACTCGGCTTGGCAAGATTCTAGCTCTTTTTTCAACGAAATTTCTCGTTTCGAGCATTCTTCCAACAGTTCCGATTTCAGTCGCAAGAGAGATTCGAATTCTTGCGAAGATTGCTTCAAACGCGAAACAACGTTTCTCAGTTCGTTCGATTCTTCTGTTTCGACTTGCAATGCAATTTTCAATTCTTCGTACGTAAATTGCATTCTTTCGTATTCGCTTTTGCTACACCTAACCTCGGCTTGCAATTCGGCAACTTTGATTTTTTCGTCGTTCAAAAGTTCTTCTTTCGATTCAATCGAGGTCTTCAAACGTTCGTTCTCTTTGTGGGCTTCGAGCAGTGACAGTTTTGAATCCTCCAGCCGAGACTTTTCTTCGTTCAACCAACGTTCCGTTGTTTCGAGCTTTTTGACAATCGATTCGTAATTGGCTTCTAAAATTTTCTTGTTTTCGTTAGCAATCAACGTTTCTTCCTCGCTCAAGCTCAGCTTCCTTTCCAATTCTTCAGATTTATCTTTCAAAGACGCTACCATTATTGTTAAATTTTTTGTCGCGGTTTTCTCGTTCGTCAACGAAACAATGGAATCTTCAAACTTCAAGGTTGCTTCTTCCAACATTGTCGCGAGCTTCGATTTTTCCTGTGCGACGATCGACAGCTGTTCTTTCGTTGAAGACAACATCTTTTGCAGATCTTCCGTTTCCTTGTTGGCGATTTTAATGTTTGAGGTTAATTCGAGATTTCGGGATTTTTCGTTCGCGAGCGACGACTGCACATCGTCAATTCTTGAATTGACAATTCTAATCTCGGATTCTAACGTAACTTTGCGCTCTTCCGTTAGAGCTAATAATTCGTCTTTTTCCCGCAAACGATCATAAAGCTCCGTCAATTTTTCTATTAACCGCGAGTTTTCAAGCTCGAGATCCTTCGCTCTTGCATTGCTGGATAAAAGTTGCTCTTCGATGGCACGAAATGACGATTCAATCGAATCGAGCTCCGACGTTTTTTCTCGTAAAGTAATTTCCAAGCCTTGCAATTCTTCGCAGTTACGCTGGGATCTCTCGAGTTCAAGTTTCAACGTCGCCAACTCATTTTTAAGTTGCAAAGATTCTTTGCGCGCTTCCTGAAGTTGAATATCGACGATAGAGCTGAGTGCCTCGTCGCATATCGGTTCCGCGTCGAAACTCTGCTCGCCGAGTGATAATCTCTGCATCTGTCGTATATGCTCGCGTAATTCTTCGCTGTTCATTCGTAACTCACGAATCTCTTGGTTTTTCGTTTCCAATTGATTTTCCAGGTGCTCAAGGATTTTCTCCGATTTCTCGTACTTTTCTCGAATCGCGGAATTGAGTCTTTCGCTCGAGGTCAAACGATGCGCGACCTCGTCTCTTTCTTCGCGTAATTTTTCGATTTCAAACATTAGCTGAGAATTCATAGTTTCGAGGCTCTCGGCTTCTCGTCGATAGCGTTCTTCGTTGTCGCTGGGTCTTCTATCTTTGCGGCAAGACTGCGGCGTCGGCGGTTTCGAACGATCCAATCTCAATTCTCGAAGTTCCCTAGTTTTATCGTCAAGTTTTTTCTGCATGGAGCATAGCTTTTCGTTGAGCTTCTTCAAATCTTCGGTAAGATCGGCTTTTTCGAATTGCTCCGTCTCTAACTGAGCCCTGAGCCACATAAGTTCGCGATTTCTGTCGTTCATGAATCTCTGACTGCGCGCCGACTTTACGGCCGGCGAATTGAAGAATTCTCTGAGCGGACGAATTATAGGACTCAATTTCGAGTCGCTCGTAGTCGTATCTTCCAGTTCCATAATCACAGATGCCACGGTTTCCTTCGTCACGTTTTTTCCATGAGGTAGAACTATCTCTAAAAATTGCTTGATTCGAACCTGCGTTTCGTGTTTCAGAGCTACGCACATGGGCCGATGAAACATCGGCTGCTGCGAACATTGTACCAGCAGCAACGACGCCGTATACAATTCCTCGGGAATTGAAGCTGTACATTCGACGCTTTCGAAATCTGGATATTCCACTGTGGAACGGAATATCTTTCTCAATGCTAATATAACGACGAAAATACATACTAGATGCGCACATTATTCCATTGAAACGAAACAAATACATTTGAAATACGAAAATACAACGGTAAATAACGTATAGTTCCGATACAATATTACAACGATTTTAATGGATCTGATGTGATTTGGTTGAAGAACTTTGACGATACATCGATCGAATGAAAAAAATTAATTGGTCAATTACCTTCAATAAACTTCGAGACCAGCTCTCGTTTCTCTTCTGTTATTATTGTATCGGCAAGATTTTCTTCGTTTCCTCGACATCTGAAAAGAATTGGGTGATCAACCGACGAACAAACCGTAACCGTCGTTTCCGGCTGTTTATTTAAATTTGATTCACTTACATTTGAAGTACTAGCTTTTCGTAGAACGTTCCGTCCTTCAGATCTTGTAAACTCTCGATGCTCGAGTCGACGATGCCCAAACAATTCGCCCACTCGATGATTACTTGTGTCCACGAATTCATTGTGCGGATGAATTCGGAATAGGAGAACGATTAGAGACGACGCGTCAACCATCAAAGTGAATGTACATTTTTGGGTTATAGTAGAAAAATAATCATGAAAAACGTGGCCCGTAATTTCAGTTGATGCTATTTCAAACAACTGGTGACCGCTCCATCCCGAAACAAGATGCCGAATGCCCAAGCGTTTTTTTGCGAGTGCGTCGTGATTGGCGGAAATCCGACGCGAGTAGAAGTTTGAACTAACCAATGGGAGTATCCAACGCGTGGTGAATTCAGAAATTGAATGAGTGCGACAGAGATAGCTCAAGTTCGATTGCAGCGCTGTGTTCGAAAATTCCAACTAATCTAGTCACGCTACGTGAGGATTTTTCCTACGGTCGATAATGAAGAACGCCAATTTTTTT
The DNA here is from genome assembly GCA_030522765.1 of Ophioninae sp. B BG-2022a. Taxonomy (NCBI): domain Eukaryota; kingdom Metazoa; phylum Arthropoda; class Insecta; order Hymenoptera; family Ichneumonidae; species Ophioninae sp. B BG-2022a. The sequence goes on from JAPYZJ010002054.1 coordinate 21,784, forward strand.
TCAACGCTAAGCGACACGTTGATCGGTAAACAGCAGATATTCCAGGTTTTCTGGAATCGTTCATTTTTCGGGTGAAAGAAAAGATACTCGTTCCGTCATGTTGAATATAATGGACAACCTCTGTGTCTCCTTTTGTCCGGAATTGTTTCGGTTTGGGAATTACCGACCGAACGTGTGACACGTATTCATAACGAAGTTACTGCTGCTACTCCTAGATGTCACGTAGTGCATTTTCTACAAAGATTCGATGTGGGCGCGTCAAGAGATTTTCGACAAACGATTCGTTATGTGCAATTTCATATCCATCGGCCTTAATTAACTAAATATCTCACATAGAACACAACCTAATAACTTAATTTTCGGCTAAAAGTGGACCGACAACAGTTTTAGATGTGCGGCTGAAACCACATTCGAGGTTATGTAATAAATCGGAGCAAAGGCGCTAAAGTATTTGTACCCCATGTGTGAAAAGTCTCTAGGTCCAGGATATCAATATATCGCTGTTAAAGTCCCCAAAAGTTCAACAATTCCGATGCAGTCGGGAGCGATTTGTGCTAGTGGAGTATCGACCATGGTAAACTTAGCCGGACAACTTAAACGTTTCGACAAGTATATATGTTTTATCGTTTGGTGGTCGTTTGGTGATGATTGGTAGCCTAATGAAAACGTTTGGTGGTCGACCATTTTTCTGTAAATGGTTGTTTAATTTTTTTCGTAATGCCGAACTCTTTTTTCTTTTATCACCGACTTCGTTCAGAGAGGTCTTAAACAAAAGATAATCGTTTGGTGGTGATTGGTAGCTACATTAGGATGTTTGGTGGTTCATCCCACAATGACTTTTATCGAAAAACAATCCACGCATTCCCGCAGACAATGGTGGATCGCTATTGGTCGATCGTGGACCCAACGGAATGCAGCGTAGTCGCATTCCCATTTCGTTATATATAATGGACGCGCCTCTCGTGGCCACGAAGCTAACTACACGCAGGCCGCGGCTTGCTATTGGTCGAATGCTTTTTCCACGACTTCATAATAATTAACGTCTAACAAACGATTAAACCGACAAACAATCACTACCAAACGACTAACAATCGAGTATGATACGAGGAATATTTATTTTGCAAAAAT
>JAPYZJ010002055.1:0-30822 GCA_030522765.1 Ophioninae sp. B BG-2022a
CAGGGGTTTTCGGAGTCGCTGATTACGAAGCCGATGTTAGATTCGCGTTATTCGAAATGGTCGATACAAAATAGCCGACGTGAACACATAAGTTCGAAAAGATTCATTGATTTTTAAAATTCACTGTTCTTTGGCACAACATCGATTTCTAAAACAATTGCAACAATAATCCCAACTCCACTTTTCTATCTTTTTTTCCATTTGTATTAAATTTATAAAATTGTAGTAAATTTTCAAAATCTTATGAATAATCTCGTGGAGTTACGTTTCGGTGTCGGTCATATCGGATCCGCTATCTTGAATTTCGAAAATCTGACTTCAGATTCGTAATCAGCGACCCCGAAAACCCCCGAGTAAGAATTTTCGTGATTATAGGATCGTTCAAAAAATATATGCTTCTAAGGCTTTAAAAAAAAATGTTTATTATCCCTGAACCGAGTGATATGGAATTTTTTTTCATTATTTTTCTCAGAATTGGTGTAACTTGGCCTTTCGTTCGGTCTAAAATTATCGGTTGAGTTTTGGGACACCCTGTATATGTATATGACACAAAGGAGGGCAAAGCAAACGGAAAAGCCCCGACGCGCGCAAAGGCATCGAGCGTTCGGCGCTCGGGAGTTGCTGGTTACACCAGTGGTACTGTGCGTATTGATCGAACCACGAGAGCCTCGTCCAACGACGCCGCCGGTCGTTACGGAACCCGCACTCCAACATACTTGTTTTTATACGGACATATGCTTACTATCCAGCCAACATTTTAACCCGTACATGCGCCAATCACAAAACGACAGCCTCCTCTCGTTATTTCTAATTTTGTTTCCCCCCCCCCCCCCTCCCCACCCCTCACTTTTTATTAACTGTGTTCAAAGTACCAACGCAAAATCGAATTTTGACCCGTGACCCTTCAACGTGGACTTTTCTCCTGTCACACCCCGATGTCTTTCGCTGATATAACCTTACTTTCCGTTACGCCCATCGTGGTCTCAAAATACACTATTCTCATGAGGGAACGGGGAAACTGCCATATACCCGTGTTGGTGTGTACAGGATTGATTCAGTGGTTGATTTTTTTTGTCATGTTTGGGTATCTGTTTTGCGATTGGAGGTTTTTATTTTAGGATAGTTTTATAGTTGTAGTTTTAGTTTTTCAGTTGTAGTTGAATTTTTTTTTTTAATTTTAGGTTAGTTTTTCAGTTGAAGTTGTAGTTTTTCGATTTCAGGTTAGTTTTCCAGTTGTAGTTTTAGTTTGTTTGATTTTAGGTTAGTTTTCCAGTTGTAGATTTGATTTTTTGATTTTAGGTTAGTTTTCCAGTGGTAGATTTTATTTTTTGATTTTTGGTTAGTTTTCCAGTTGTAGATTTTATTTTTTGATTTTTGGTTAGTTTTCCAGTGGTAGATTTTATTTTTTGATTTGTTAGTTTTCCAGTGGTAGATTTTATTTTTTGATTTTTGGTTAGTTTTCCAGTGGTAGATTTTATTTTTTGATTTTAGGTTAGTTTTCTATTTGTAGTCTTGGATTTACGATTTTACGTTGGTTTTCCATTTGTAGTTTTAGTTTTTCGATTTTAAGTTGATTTTCCATTTTTAGTTTTAGTTTTCGATTTCAGGTTAGTTTTCCATTTTTAGTTTTATTTAGATTGTAAAATTGATTTAGTGGTAGATTTGTTTATTCAAGTTTGGGTTTCCATGTTGCGGTTAGAGATTTTTATTTTAGGGTAATTTTATCGTTGTAGTTTTAGTTTTCCAGTTGTAGTTTAAGCTTTTCGATTTTAGGTTAGTTCTTTATTTGTAGTTTTGGATTGACGATTTTACGTTAGTTTTTCATTTGTAGTTTTAGTTTCTCGATTTTAAGTTAATTTTCCACTTTTAGTTTTAGTTTTCGATTTTAGGTTAGTTTTCCATTTTTAGTTTTATTTAGATTGTAGGTATTATAGGTTACTTAGGATTCACGATTTTAGGGTAGTTTCTCAGTTTTAGTTTTAGTTTTTTTTATGTTGGATTAATTTTCCAGTTGTAGATTTTAGTTTTCGATTTTAGGTTAGTTTCCCAGTTGTAGATTTTATTTTTTTATTTTAGGTTAGTTTTCTATTTGTAGTTTTGGATATACGATTTTACGTTAGTTTTCCATTTGTAGTTTTACTTTCTCGATTTTAAGTTAATTTTCCATTTTTAGTTTTCTTTCTTAGGTTAGTTTTCCATTTTTAGTTTTATTTAGATTGTAGGTATTATAGGTTACTTAGGATTTACGATTTGAGGGTAGTTTTTCAGTTTTAGTTTTTTATTTTAGATTAGTTTTCCACTTGTAGCATTTTATTTTCGATTTGAGGTTAGTTTTCCAGTTGTAGATTTTTATTTTCGATTTTAGGTTAGTTTTCCAGTTGTAGATTTTTATTTTCGATTTTAGGTTAGTCCTCCATTTGTAGTGTTAGTTTTTCGATTTTAAGTTAATTTTCCATGTTTAGTTTTAGTTTTCGATTTCAGGTTAGTTTTCCATTTGTAGTTTTATTTGGATTGTAGGTATTATAGGTTACTTATGATTTACGATTTTAGGGTAGTTTTTCAGTTTTAGTTTTTTTATTTTAGATTAGTTTTCCAATTGTAGATTTTTATTTTCGATTTTAGGTTAGTTTTCCAGTTGTAGATTTTAGTTTTCGATTTTAAGTTAGTTTTCCAGTTGTAATTTTCATTTTTCCATTTTAGGTTAGTTTTCCATGTGCTATTTTATTTCTCGCTTCGATTTCCGGTTTCAATTAACGTTTCGTTGTATTTTCATAATGAAAACTCTTGTCTAACATCGAATCACGGATTTGTCGAAAATTCATTCGTTTGGTCTGGAGTCGAACGTCTCGGCAACTCTAGCGAGGTCAATTCGTTAACTACTTCGAATAGGTTAGCGAGCGCGTGTTAAACGGCACTGCCCGCTCGGTTTTGCTCGCCGAATAGAACAAGCATGAACTATTCCAATTTCGTCATGAACCCATACGATTGTGCGATACGAAACTTCCGTTCTCGGAAAACCATGTTTCCAATTGAAACGTACCAAATCGAAATTAACATTTCATCAATTAAGCATTTTTGTTCATTCGCTGATACCGATCGTCTATTGGCTTTCTATTTTGGCTGTTTTCCGAGTTGAGCAATTTTGCCCATGGCTAATGCGCATAAAAATCAATACTAGGAGCGGTGACCGCTCAGCACCAACGGTGCAATCGGACCTTTCGTTTGTTTTTATTAAAATTATATTTTTATTAAAAAAAACACTTGTGCAACATATAATCAAAACAATGACGAAGTCCTGGTGTACCGACACGGGTTTTTGACAATTTCCCCCTGGCCTCGACCAAGATACTGCGTAAGTTATGATTCTGGCAGATGCTGCGAAAGTTAGGTTACGTTTGCGAAACCCCACTGAGGAGAGACACGAAGTATTCTATTGGGGAGGTTAATACTTCAAAACATGCAAAATTATACTTTGAAACTGAAAAAACCATTATAGGTGATAAAAAATTAAAATATCGTGAATTATGGTAATTAGTAATTATCATACAGTACATTAATTAAGAATTATCGTGAATTGAGTCAATTAGTATGTGAATAATAATATAATGGATTGCGTCAATTAGTAATTATCGTGAATTACATAAATTAGTAATTATCGCGAATTACGTTAATTAGTAATTATCATGAATTACATTAATTAGTAATTATCGTGAATTAAGTCAATTAGTACGTGAATAATAATATAATGGATTACGTCAACTAGTAATTATCGTGAATTATGTCAATTAGTATTTATCGTGAATTACGTCAATTAGTAATTATCGTGAATTACGTAAATTAGTAGGTGAAGAATATCGTGAATTACATCAATTAGTAATTATCGTGAATTATGTAAAAAAGTAATTATCGTGAATTACGTCAATTAGTATTTATCGTGAATTACGTCAATTAGTATTTATCGTGAATTACGTCAATTAGTAATTATCGTGAATTACGTCAATTAGTAATTATCGTGAATTACGTAAATTAGTACATAAATAATATCGTGAATTACATCAATTAGTAATTATCGTGAATTACATCAATTAGTAATTATCGTGAATTACATCAATTAGTAATTATCGTGAATTACATCAATTAGTAATTATCGTGAATTACGTAAAAAAGTAATTATCGTGAATTGCGTAAAAAAGTAATTATCGTGAATTGCGTAAAAAAGTAATTATCGTGAATCACGTCCAAAAGTAATTATTGTGAATTACGTCCAAAAGTAATTATTGTGAAAAACGTCCAAAAGTAAAGAATATCGTGAATTAGCTATCAATACCGATCGTTATGAATTTGCTTCAAAAGCAAAATCCCAGCTCCGTGTCCCTCTTAAAAAAAAAAGAAATTCCAAACAAGTGATCGCGACGCAAGATGCTTTTGTAAACAAAAATTGGACAAAAAAAGAAACGAAGAAATGATAATGATCCAGGTATGGCAGTGAGGGTGCTGATATCGCAGAATCGAGCCTAATCGACGACACCCTCAATGGCAATCCTCGAACGGGGTCCGCAACGAATCCGTCCCCTCTGCATCGAACAGATGCCGACGGTCCTCTAGGACCTACCGCTAACCGCGATGGTGGCTTAGACCACAGCTTCGCTAATAAGTACGTACTTTATACTGAGTCGTACTCGTTCGCTCTCTCTCTCTCTCTCTATTTGTTTCTCTTTTTTTTTATCTTTCTCCCTTTGCCGCTCGAATGCCTTAAAAGCTTACAATCTCAATGAAGCGAAGTTGTCATCGTCACGAGTCCTCAACGCTCTGCCGTAAAGTCGCCGTAAAGTCGCCGTAAAGTCGCCGTAAAGTTGCCGTAAAGTCGCCGTAAAGTTGCCGTAAAGTCGTCGGAGAGTCGCCGTAAAGTCGCCGTAAAGTCGCCGTAAAGTCGCCGTAAAGTTGCCGTAAAGTCGCCGTAAAGTTGCCGTAAAGTCGCCGTAAAGTTGCCGTAAAGTTGCCGTAAAGTCGCCGTAAAGTTGCCGTAAAGTCGCCGTAATTCGCCGTAAAGTTGCCGTAAAGTTGCCGTAAAGTCGCCGTAACAGTAATACTTTGATTTGGTCATTTCCGCTATCCCTGAAAACGCACTCTCTAGGTCTCAGTCCGGATCCTTCGTTCTACGGTTTTCTTGGACCTCGCTATTGTTTGGGTTTGTTTGGGTTTGTTTGTTGGGTCGAGATCGGCCCAATATTAGCGGCTACGAAAAAATCCGAAAGTTTGACATTTGTATTGATGGCGAAGGGATAAGCTCACGGAGAGTTTGTATTCATTGATGGAGATACTGGAGAATTCTGTTGTTTCGAGATATTCATGAGACGCAGCATTTTTTTTTTCCTTCAATGCTGCTACGGTGATTTTTTGCGGAACAATGTGGCTTTGTTTGCAGTGTTTCTTCTTATCGTAGAATTATCTGGAGCTTTTTTATAGTGAGATATTTATTGATATTCGTTTCAAAATTGATTTTTGTCATTATTTGAGTTGATTTTATAATTTTGTCTTTTAATTTTTCGAAATTATGAAAATTGATAAACTGGAGAAGTTGAATCTCCAAAACTACGTTCCCCAATTATTCATTTCGAGAAAAAAAATGTTCAAACATTTTTTCCGTCGGTTCGAACTAGTGAAAGAATAACATTATCAAATTTAGTTTATAATTTTGTTAATTTAACAAAAAAAAAGATTTAACATTTTCAAATTCGGTGCTTTCAATTTTTTAACATAAAAAAATTGAAGTTCTTATATAAATAAAATCAAAATTCTTAAATGAATATTCCCCAATTTAAAAAATCCAAAAAACCAAATTGACGAATTTACTTTCCCCATTTTCAAAAATTCGGAATCTAAATCGTCAATTTTATATAATTTAAAAAATAATCCTTCGAAAGTGCTGATTTACCAATTATTTCCTTGAATCGATAATCAAGCTAATGTTGATAATTTTGTTTATTCTTTACTGATTTACGTTCCATTGATCGTCGTTGTCATTGATGTACATTGAGTGTCTGAATTGACGACTGTATAACCGTTATCGATTTTTCGGCTATTTGTAGGTATTGCGAAAAAGCCGATAACGAACCAGCCGAGATGGGTGGTGTGCCGCACGTTGAGGGTGGACTGAACACCGAGCTCTACGCAATTCCGGTCAAACGAAGACAGCCAAAGAGCCTCAAGTCGAATGGGATATTGCACAATCAGACGGAAAAAATTCCAACCGGCCTCGACGCGAACAGCATCGACACTGAGGACAAAGATGAGAATTTACCGATTGGATGGGAAAAACACGAAGGTAAAAATCATTTATATTAAAATTCTCAAAAAATTCTCAAAGCTCTAAAAAAATTCTCAGAACTCAAAATTCTCACAACTCTCAAAAAATCCTTAAAATTTTGAAAAAATTCTCAAGAATCAATAAAAAAATTTGAAAACCCTCAAAAGATTCTCAAAATTTTCGAAATGCTCGAAACAGTCAAAAAAGTTGCAAAACTCTCGAAGAATTCTCGAAACTGTCAAGAAATTCTCAAAACTCTTGGAAACCTCTCGAAACTCTCGAAAAATTCTCGAATTCCTTAAAAAAATTCTCGAAATTCTCAAAAAACTCTCAAAACTCTCAAACAAACCCAAACAAACTCTCAAAAAATTCTCCAAGCACTAAAAAAATTCTCTAAATGCTTAAAAAAATTCTCGAAATTCTCAAAAAATGCTCAAAACTCTCAAACAAACCAAAACGAACTCTCAAAAAATTCTCCAAGCACTCAAAAAATTCTCGAAATGCTTAAAAAAATTCTCGAAATTCTCAAAAAATGCTCAAAACTCTCAAACAAACCAAAACAAACTCTCAAAAAATTCTCCAAGCACTCAAAAAATTCTCAAAACATTCAAAAAATTCTCAAAAATCTTGTTAACTCTAAAAACTCTTTAAAATGTCCACAGGAGAAAATTCTTCAGCTAATTAAAATGGTATTCCATCGAAGGGCCCTTTTCCAAATTACTTTCCATTCAGTATTTCCCTGAATTGTCCAAAAGTGGACAAAATCCAGCCCAACCTTAAAAAAAAAAAAAATTTCGAGACAAGAAATTTAATTTTCACTCTCGTGTAATTATAGACAAGGACGGTGCTTATTATTGGCACATCAAGAGTGGCACAATACAGAGGGAACCTCCCGAAGCGCCAATCAACACCAAAATCGAGAATCGTCGAAGTCTCGTTAAGGATAACGACAGCGTGAGTTCAATGAATCTCCTGGGTTAAATCCTCAACTCCCTTTTTTTTACAAACCCGATATATTGGACTCGTTTTTCTCCAATATTTACATACTTCCAAACTTTATATTTCGTTTCCATTTTGGACAAACTTTTTGGGCAAACTTCATGACCAATGATCGATCCAATAATCCTTCAATTCTTTTTATCGATCTAGTAATAAATGATCAATTTGAATTTTTTCTATCGTTAAAGATCACCAATTTCCATGGGCTAAGTGGAATGGTGAACACAGTGACGCGAAGCAACACGAGTTCAGCTCTCGACCAAGAATTGGAAAGCAAGAAAAAGGAAGAGCTCGCACTCAAGTGAGTACGCAATTTAATTTACTCGTTCATTTATTCGCAATAACAAAAAATCAAATAAACGATAACACATCCATAAATATTTGGCGCCATTTTCATTTTTTTTTCCAAGAACATTTTAATTAGCTTTTTCTTAATGACGTTGTGAAAAAAAAAAAAAAAAAAAAAAAAAAAAAATAACACCCGAGAGAAGCAGCAAAGCCGTCAACAAATGCATCGTCGATCTCTCCCTCGGAAGAAACGATCTTCTCGACGTTGTCGGACGATGGGGTGATGTGAGTTCGAACACCTTTTTTTCAGTTATTTTTTATTTTTTTCAGTTATTTTTTATTTTTTATTTTCATCTACAATATATCTAGTTATATTTCCATTTGGTTGATGCGTTTTGAATGGACGCAGGGTAAGGATCTATTTATGGACCTTGACGAGGGAGCTCTGAAGCTCATCGACCCTGAAAATTTAACTATACTCAACACCCAGCCAATTCACACTCTCAGGGTATGGGGCGTTGGCAGAGATCATGGACGGTGAGTCACGTCTATTGTTATCATCGATGCCACGTTTGCTTATCAATAAAAAAATTATAATTCATTCAAACGAAGTTATCGAGAGAAGTAAAGTACGTTTTTATTGATTGGGTTTGTTTGGATTTAATTTTGTTAATAAAGAAAATGTTAATTTTTTTAATAAATTTTGGTAATAATAAATATGTTATATTTTCAATTAAAATTTGTTGAAAAAGAAAATGTTAGATTTTTAAATAAATTTTGTTGAAAAAGAAAATGTTAGATTTTTAAGTAAATTTTGTTGATAATGGAAATGTTATATTTTCAATTAAAATTTGTTGATAAAGAAAATGTTAAATTTTTCAATAAATTTTGTTAATAATAAATATGTTATATTTTCAATTGAAATTTGTTGAAAAAGAAAATGTTAGATGTTCAAATAAATTTTGTTGATAATGGAAATGTTACATTTTAAATTAAAATTTGTTGATAAAGAAAATGTTAAATTTACAAATGAATTTTGTTAATAATAAAAACGTTATATTTTAATAGAAATTTGTTGAAAAAAGAAATGTTAGATTTTTAAACAAATATATTATATTTTAAATAAAAATTTGTTGACAAAGAAAATGTTAGATTTTCAATAAAATTTGCTTGATAAAGAAAATATCAAATTTTCTTATTCATTTTTTATTAATTCATCGATTTTCGTTTGTTGAATGATAAATTAAAATTTATTTGTTAATAGATAAAAACAATCTATATTTTTACTTTCATAAAAACAAATAAATATTTTTATAAAAGTCAATAAAAAAAACTTGTCCCTCTGTTTTTATGAATAAATAAATATATATAAATTTATCATTCAATAAACAAAAATCGATGGATTAATAGAAATAAAATAAAAAAATGTTACATTTTCCTTATCAACGAAAAAAGAAAGAAATTCGTCCATCTTTTCATATTTTCGGTTGCCTCAACGATCAATGGTAATATTAATGATATTAATTCTGCGAATCTATTTTTCCATGTCTCCAACTCGGATTCAACAGCGAGAGGTAATTTCCGCATGAATGATCGCGATCGATATAATAATTATCACGTATATTAATAATTTGAAGAAAAAAAAGAAGAAAAAAATGATCGAACGAAAGAACGATTCGAGGGAATCGTTTTGTTTCGTCGAAAAATCCGAAGAATCGATTGTTCGATCGATACGTTGATTAACGAGAAATATCGTAACAGGGATTTCGCGTACGTTGCGAGGGACCGATCAACGAGAAAGCACATGTGTCACGTGTTCAGATGTGACATACAGGCGCGAACGATTGCCAATACTCTGCGGGACATATGCAAGAAGATAATGATCGAACGGTCGCTCCATCAGAATCTCGCGAAACCGATCGACATTAACGGAAGAACGAGTCTGGCGACAAGACCAACGAATTTACCGACCGAGCACCGACGGTTTCACAGAAACGGCCAGCCACTAGTCAGTGAGTATCGGGACCGCTTTTTTTCTTTCTTTTTCGCAAATTGATTATCTTCCCTGGGTTTGTTTGGGTTTGGGTGTGCTTAGGATTTTTTTTTGGGTTTTTGGTGTGTTTAGGATTTGGTTTTTTGAGTTTGGGTTTGTTTGGGTCTGGGTTTTTGGGTTTGGGTTTGTTTGGGTTTGGGTTTGTTTGGGATTTGGTTTGTTTGTGTTTGGTTTTGTTTGGAAGGCTTCGAGTTTATATTTGTTTGCGTTTGGGTTTGTTTTCTAATTAAATAAATCTGAGAACATCGAAAATTGATCAACCCTTCCCTGGGTTAGTTTGGGTTTGTTTAGGATTTGGTTTGTTTGGGTTTGTTTGCGATTTGGATTGTTTGGGTTTGTTTGGGATTTGGTTTGTTTGGGTTTGTTTGGGATTTGTATTGTTTGGGTTTGTTTGGGATTTGTATTGTTTGGGTTTGTTTGGGATTTGGTTTGTTTGGGTTTGTTTGGGATTTGATTTGTTTGGGTTTGTTTGGGATTTGGATTGTTTGGGTTTGTTTGGGATTTGGATTGTTTGGGATTTGGTTTGTTTGGGATTTGATTTGTTTAGGTTTGTTTGGGATTTGGATTGTTTGGGTTTGTTTGGGTTTGGTTTTGTTTGGAAGGCTCGAGTTTATATTTGTTTGCGTTTAGGTTTGTTTTCTAATCAAGTAAACCTGAGAAAATCGAAAATTGATCAACCCTTCCCTGGGTTAGTTTGGGTTTGTTTAGGATTTGGTTTGTTTGGGCTTTGGTTTGTTTGGATTTGTTTGCGATTTGGATTGTTTGGGTTTGTTTGGGTTTGTTTGGGATTTGGTTTGTTGGATATTTGGTTTGTTTGGGTTTGTTTGGGTTTGTTTGGGTTTTGGTTTGTTTGGGTTTGTTTGGGATTTGGATTGTTTGGGTTTGTTTGGGTTTTGGTTTGTTTGGGTTTGTTTGGGTTTGTTTGGGATTTGGTTTGTTCGGGTTTGTTTTCTAATCGAATAAACCTGAGAAAATCGAATATTCATCTATCTCTATCTTCTACACATATTTGGGTATGTTTTTCCATCTCTCTATCCCAAATTTTTTAACGAATTTGTAAAATTGCAAAAAAATGATTTCTTTTTTTTTCAGCGCAATCGTTTCCAACTCCAATGGAGGAGCCGAAGAAAGTACTTCGAGCGCAGTATTTGGGCTCGATGCAGGTATCAGCTGCGACCGGTATGGAAGTCCTGAACGACGCGATAGATCACACCGTAACGAACACACCGATAAACCAATGGCGCAATGTCAACGTGGCCGTTGCGCCCAGCATGATTTCGATTATGACGCCAAACGTGAGTTATGAGAAGATTCACCCACGACTCGAAATTTCGTCAAAAACAAGTCAACGGGTATCGTTTTGATTTTGTTAAAAAAAAAAACGTGATCAATCTCGAAAAGGATTTTCTGATCGCTTCGATGAATGAATTCTTCAATGAACTCGTTTGAAGTAATGAAAAATAATTTTTTTTTTTTTGTTCCAGGACGACAAACTCATAACGGAGTGTCGAGTGCGTTATCTGTCGTTCTTGGGCATCGGGCAAAACGTCAAACAATGCGCCTTCATAATGCACACTGCCCAGGATCTTTTTATCGCACACGTATTCAATTGCGAGCCAAGCAGCGGAGCACTATGCAAGACTATCGAGGCAGCCTGCAAGGTAACATTATTTTTCACAAACATTTCTTCTTTGTCTTCTTTTTTTTCTTCCTTCGTTTCCTTTTTTTTCCACGTTTTCGTTCTTTCGTCTTTTTCTCCATTTTTTTATCTGCCGTCTTCTTCTTTTTTCTTCTCTCACTGCTTCTTTGATTTTTCGATTTATTCTCATTTTCGTTTATTGTTTTTATAATTATTATCATTATTGTTATTATTACTATTATTATTATTTTATTATTATAAGCTTCATGTTAATTTTCATTATTGTTTGCTTTTAAGCTCTAGTTTAAGTTTGGTTTATTCTTATTTTATTCTTATGTTATTCTATACTTATTCTCATTTTTTTATTTTGTTTAATTTTGTTTATGTTATGAATTATGTACATGTCTGTTTGGGTTTGTTTGGGTTCGCTAGGGCATAATAAATTCTATCAATCAATCAATCAATCTTCTCTTTTTTTTTCTTCTTTTCCTTTTTCTTCCTCGTTTTCTTTCTTTCGAATTTTTCTCCATTTTCTTCTCTCCCTTTTTCGTCCTCTCTTCCTTCTTCTTTTGTCTTTTTCTCCGTTTTCTTCTCTTTTTTCTTTCTCTTTATCTTTTCGTTTTTCTTCTTTTCTTCTTTTCATCTTTTTTTTCTATTTCTCCTATTTCTTCTTTTTCTTCCATTAACTTTAATTTAATTTTAATTTAATTTCTATTTCTCTTTATCTTTTCGCTTTTCTTCTTTTCATCTTTTCATCTTTTTTTTTCTATTTCTCCTATTTCTTCTTTTTCTTCCGTTAACTCGATTATTTCGTAAACTCATTGCCGCCGATATTTTGCCAACATCTCTCGCAGCTGAGGTATCAGAAGTGCTTGGACGCTCATCCGCAGGGGTTTAGAAACGCGAGCAGTCTGAGCACCCCGAGTGGCCGAGGACTCGGTGCTACGCTCAAATCGTTGGTAGGTTCCCTCACCGGACGTAGAAACAAGCAGGGTGAATCCTGAGACGAGGCTCTCTCGCTGCAGGTGAAAATACGACCTTTTATTCATTTTTATTTCACGTGCTCGCAGAGCAAGCTTCTTTTCCTGAATGACGTAAGCTTTTTCCAATTTAATGCATAAATTCCAACTGAGAACGAAAAAAAAACGAATTAACGACGGTTCAAACGTGAAGAGAAGAAAGTCGAAACATTTTATCGCAGAGGTTTCCAAAAAAAAAAAAAAACAACAATTTATTCGTAAAAAAATTCATGAAAACCTCTTAGAACAAAAGAGAAAAAAAAAACAGTAATTTCACCAAGCCAATTAAAACCATCCAAGATTATCTGAGTTTTTTCATTTAATTATTCGACGCGAATAAAATTAACTTTTTCATTTGCGTTATCATTAATTTCCATTTTAATTTGCCTACACCGAAGAAACGACGTTTTTCTCAAAATCGTCAAATGCGTTTTCTTCCTCGCTTGTCTCATTTCCCCAAAAAATTCGATCCCATCTTTTACGATTTTGTTTTTTTTTTTTTGTTTTTTTTTTCTTTTTCGTTCGAAAAATTTGCAGGAACTTTGGCCGTTGCCTGGAGAGCGAGAGGTGATAAGACACAGGCATCTGCAGTCACCCCTGACGTTGAGGTACTTCGGTGGTTCGCCACCGAGCGCATCGCTGAGATCTCTACTTTCGCCGTCGCTCGATACGAGGCGTGTACAATTGACGCGCTGGGAGAGCAACCCATAAAATTCGACCTCGAAGATTCCCGATGATGATTTTCGTTTCCGGTTTCTCGGCTGACGGCGGAGCGTTGTTTTCGAGATAACGAGATAACGGCGTGGATGAATGAGCAGAGAAAAAAAAGAATGGAAACGAGAGAAACGAGGCGAGCGGCTATTCGAACGATCATTTTTTTTTTCGAAAAAAAAGTCGCGATTGATGAAAACTTTAGGCCACTTCACCCCACCCCACTTTTCCCTCCATTATCACTGTCACGCTTTGAAATGTGTCGCGATCAATGTCATACGATAACGATGTTTGTTATTGCTGCCCAATTTTGACCCGTTTCCTCGTCAGTTCGTATCAAGAGAAAAAGAGAGAGAGAGAGAGAGAGAGAGAGAATCGTCGATGATCGAGTTTGGCGGAAGTTTCACGTAATTTCGAACGTTTTTCGCCCGAGTTTATTTTTTGTGTGTTTCGGAATGCTGTTTTTACCCGACGGAATCTCTAAAAGAAAAAAAAAAAAAAAAGAAACGTCTGTAAATACAAACACGACGAAATTGAACCCTGTCAGCGATCTTTCTTTTTTTTTTCGACTCCTATACCCGCATTGAGAAACACGAAACGTACGAAAGAAAAAAAAAATATAGTCGCGAATATACAAGAAATAAAAAAGAAGAAATAAGGAAGAATGAACACAATTAATTCGCAGCGAGATATTAGGATTGATGAATTCGTTTGGATTTGCCCGATTGTTTACTTACGAGTAGCGAGTAAATTAATCGCGAACGAGAAAAACGCGCTTATCTGGATATTTTCGAGATTGACGGATCGAAGAAAAATGAGGAAAAAAAAACGAAGAAATTCCGAAACGAACGATATTAGACACCCGTGGTAACACGTTGATAAAATTACAAAGAAAAATCGTCTAGCTGATAAGGGAATTTATTTTTTATGCCAAATAATATGTGAGCTTGAGAGAGAGAGAGGTGATATGACAAATATTAGGATGGCTATCAGAGTCGTTATGAAATTAATGAAAGAGGTAATTTAAAAAAAAAAAACAATCGACTTGTAATATCGATCGAAGTGCAAACAAGACTGTCGCCAATTATTCGTTGGCGCGACTGGGCAGTGTCGAGTGACCACACGTTTCTTCATGTTTCATCGAGCTCTCGAATGATCTTTGAACTTAATCTTGGATACCTTTTTTTTTGTCACGTGCATTATTATGAATACTCAGATACACACAAAAAAACCACACACACACACACGTATGAGCGTATGTATAAAAATACGAAAAGATAAAGCAGGAAGAATTACTTCACTGCGCCGGATTTTCGAGTGTTTACCGGAAATGGAAAAAAAGTTTCATGATTTCACATCAATTCATTCACGGTTTCATTCGAACTTTTTTTTCATTTGGGTTTGTTTGGGTTAACTTCACCGTGCAGGATGTTTTCGAGTGTTTACCGGAAATGGAAAAAAGTTTCATGATTTCACATCAATTCATCCACGGTTTGTTTGGGTTTGTTTGGGTTAACTTCACCGTGCAAAATGTTTTCGAGTGTTTACCGGAAATGGAAAAAAGTTTCATGATTTCACATCAATTCATCCACGGTTTCATTCGAACTTTTTTTCGTTTGGGTTTGTTTGGGTTAACTTCACTGCAATATTTGACTGTTTGTTTGAATTATCGGGAGTAGAAAAGTTTTAGAATTTCACATCAATTCATTCACCGTTTAATCCGAACGTTTTTTTTTTTTTTTCAAATATTTCCCCATACGATGAATTTTCAAAACTGAACCACTTTCTATTTTCGTTTAGTCACTTCCTGTATCTTCTTGTCCTGAGGAAGTCTTTTTTTGTGTAACGTATCTATATCTGGTAGTTTTGAAGATCGAAGGACAATCGACGTCGAACGACAGAAAATTAATGCAATGAGAAATGTTCCTATTAATCATCATCGATTCAACCCAAACACGTTCATGCAAATCCTTCGTGTTTTTGTTTTTTTTCGTTCAACGCTTTCCCGAATCAAAGTACGGCTCTCAGGGTCAAAAAAGATTTAGTGAAATTTGCTTTTTTTTTTTTTTGCAAAACTAAATATTTCTTCGCAAAGAGCATTTAGTACACCAACGTGTCTGAAGGAAATCTCCGGGAATGTCAAATGTCACGAGATTTCCGTTCGATCCCTAGAGATTATCAGGAAGCGAGGAATTGCGTTGCAAAACTATTCTGAAGTAGAATACTTTTTGATCGAAACGTTTCTGGCGTTTTCGATATAGAAAAATTGCTCCTAAGCTAAAAATACGGTTTTTTTTTCTTCGACTCGTTACGCAGCAATTTAGGTACGAAGAAATAAACTCGATAAAAGTACGACACTTATAGCAACTCGTCACCGAGATTAACGAAGAAAGTTACGAAAAAACGATTTTTTTCAAATCATTTTTTTTTTTCTTCAAATTCGAGTTCTCGATGCGACATAAGAGTATGGCAAAGAGAAAAGAAAGAAAGAAAGAAAGAAAAGAAAAAACGTAACAACTGCGAATCGTGAGAAATACAAATATCGCGTGGGACCCAGTGAATGAAGTTTGTAAACGTAGAAGAAGAAAGAAAGAAAAAAAACACTATTGTACCCCAAACTTGGGTTTAAGATGCTGAAGTGATTGCGTGAGTAGAATATAATGCCGAAACGAAGAGACGAGAACGAAAAAAAAAAAAAAAGATAAAACAAAGCGAACGAAAAGTAAAAACGATTTTCAAATATTTGCATTTTCGATGAAAAAAAAAAAACAAAAAAAAAACAAAAAAAAAAAAACATTAACGTTGTACCGTTCGTATTGATTTTCCAATTTTTCTGCCTTTTCCCGCGAATTAATCCGGAGATAACGAGAATGCGATGTAACCTAGAAATAGTAAGCTGATCCTGCGAATCGCTGTTTTCAGAGACAAACGGAGATAAAAAATGGAGTTTACATAAACGCCGGAATTAAACGAGAAAAAGGAAGAGAGAAAAGAAAGAAAAAGAGAAATATATCGTGGGTGCGAGGAAATGAAGAAGGAAGAGTTATATCGTGAGAATGATTTTTAAAGAGTAAGAAAAAAAATCACTATTGTAAATAATACACGCTGAACGCCCGCCTTCACTAAGACGTAATTTACGTAATCCCGTCCAGGGTGTCCGATTTTGATTTCTGGAGCTTTCGCCCCCGACCCAAACAAACCCAAACAAACTGTCCTTCGGAAGAAAACGTAGCGAGAAGAAAAAAAAAAGGATTTCGAACTCATCTTTCGAGTTATCCGATATTTCAAGGTGATCGTGAACGTTCTTTTTTTTTTTTTTTTGTTGTTGTACTGTATCTCGTGCTTCAAATATAGTTGATAGCTTGGAAGACCAACGTTGTGAATCGACGATTCCTTATCGTGCCGATGCACATGTTACCCGGTGAAGTTCCATTGAAGAAAAAAAGGCTCAAGATCATCTTGAAAGTGGCGCCTCCAGGCGAGACGTTCCAGAAGCTTCCCAAGCCTCGAATTTTGCAGAAAAAGATCGCGAACTCGTACAGAGCCAGAGCTTCGTCCAATCTTTCTGAAACGTCATTTTCGGAGTTTAAAGTTTTTTTCGTGGATAAAACTTTTTACGATTATACTTGAGTCTGGCTCTAAACGACTGAGAGATTTTCTTCCGATATCAGCGCAATGGGCCTATCTTCGATCCAGCCTTCCCCAGGCCTCGGGAACGCTTCTCCTCGCAAACGATTTTTCTTCCAAACGCAGTTTTATATATCTTCGACCCGTAGCGGGAAATCGATTTGTCGGACACCCTGGAACGTGTTATAGTACATAAATATCCGTATATAGAAACATGGAGAGATTGTAATATCATGCGAATGCGCTATCGCCGTCTTATATTCGTGATCGACGCGTGATACCGATCGATATATCTATATACATATATATCGATATATATGTCTATATATACCGCAATATATCGATACATATCGAAATTTATCGTATTATACTGATTCGATTCGATATGTATTCATATTCGATCGATATTCGATTTATATCGATATTTTATCGATATTCGATATATATCGATATTTTATCGATATTCGATATATATCGATATTTTATCGACATTCGATATATATCGATATTTTATCGACATTCGATATATATCGATATTTTATCGATATTCGATATATATCGATATTTTATCGATATTCGATATATATCGATATTTTATCGATATTCGATATAGATCGATATTCTATCGATATTCGATATATATCGATATTCTATCGATATTCGATATATATCGATATTCTATCGATATTCGATATATATCGATATTCTATCGATATTCGATATGTATCGATATTCTATCGATATTCTATTAATAATCGATCGAATATCGATATATACTGATATATACGTGCATATATATCGATATATATTAAAATTAACATCGTAACTTATAAAAAACCGCGAAACGCTGCGACAATTTAAAGAAGATAAGAAGAAAAGAACAAAAAACAAAGAAATCGTAATCGTACTTGGCTGTAGGTGTAAAATGCAAGAAAAAAAATCGTAACTGCTATATCATATTATTACATATGCTCGTCCTGTATATGATATGATATATATATTAATCAAGAGGAAATTGATTAATTAAATGAAATCAATGAAATTGATTCGTTAATGGATTTCATTGATTTGTTTCAACGAGTGTGGGTGTGTGTACGCCTGGGGAAATGTGATAATAACGCGCATATGTGTACACACATGCACACGTGAAAAATACACACACACACACACACACACCCGTACACAAACATTTACCCGCGTATTTCGAGCTTTTTTTCAGTATTAATGATATTCGGAAAAAACGATTGGACTTTCGGAACGAAAAGTCAGCTTCTCGTTTATCATATTCGGGCCAATCGCTAAATTAGTCGAATTGTATTTGTATTATGAATGTGAACGTTTTTTTAATCATGAAAATAATGAAGACAAATTAAGACGGCAAAATTAACCAATCAGTGATGTTCAATTGTGAATCTTGCTACGCCGAACTTTTTGAAAACTTTTTTTTAATTAAGGCGATGTAGAACCTGTATCACGTGGCACATTGAACCGACATTTCTCAACAGCACTTGATGCTCGGTTTTTCCTATGCTGTTAAATCGTCTATGGGAATACACGGGTTCGATTGTTAGTGACATTTTATCGATTTGGAACATTCAAGTTTGGATCGTTGGAACGCTACGAAAATTCTTTTCCATTTCTCATCTTTTTTTATATTTCTAATTATTATTTATTTCATGATTGTATTATTAACATTATTGATATATGCTATTATTATTATTTATAATTATTATTTATAATTATTATTTAACTATTTGGAATTATCTAAAAAAAGTTGTTTTCAGAATTACGTTGCAAATAATTATACAACGAGCATAAAAAGACGTTTACATGCTGCTTGCAGCTCGAATGTACTGAAAATAAAAAAATTGAAAAATGAAAAAAAAATAATAATAATTTTCGTTGCGTTCCAACGCTGCGACGTTTTTCAACGTCATCGTCAATATTCCACGCGTCCTGAAATCCTACCACGTATTCCGTTAATCGTGTACGACGTTTCAATTGTGTCATTTATTTAACTATTACGATATTATTTATTTGTATCTGCGAATTGTTAATTGTTACCACTTGATATTGTTTAGCGTTTCTAGAATTCGAAAAAAATTCGAAGAAAAAGAAAATTCGTCGAATTCTAGAAACAAAAAGGAAAATAATAATAATAATGATCGATCTTCGAGATGGAAAATGGAAAATCGATGAAATTTCTCGGAACGGTGACCGAGCCAAGTAGATAGTTGATAACGATCGAAAAAATAAAAAACCAAAAATCGAACTCGAAGAAAAATTGTAAATACGTTGAATTAAATAATTTATGGTTTTTTCGTGGATTACGGTGAAACGCAACGGCTGCACGATCAACAATAATGATTCTACACACACACACACACACGATACACATACATACGTCACGACAGGTTTGAATGGAAAAATGCAAGATTGGATTTCTCCTAGACGAATTACAAGAGAGACAAAGATATAGAAATTGCGATATAATTATAAACAAAATGACAAAAAAATAATTACAAAAAAAAAAAACAATCTCGCGAGGAATAGCTTATCTGTCTGTTAATAAGTGTTAAAAAAAATCGGTGTAAGAGTGTGCTAAAAGGGAGAAAAAGAGAGAGAGAGAGAGAGAGAGAAAAGCGTTTATTTAAATATTCAATTAACAGCCAACGATGAATCTACAAAATTCAACTTTTTGCCAAGCGATGAGATAAACATTTGAAAAACGAATGAATAAATCGTGAAATGTTGAAACGTCGATTCGATTAATAGAAAAAAAAATGATAATGATCTTTTTAAGCATTCCCAAGTGGCAGAAAAAAAAAGTTAAGAATTTGTACATTTTTCAAATCGTTATTTTTTTTGTTTTGAAATTTTTGATAAATTCATAATTTTCGATGGAATTTTTGATTGAAAAAATTGTGTAATAATTGTCGAATTATCTTGTTGATATTAATGAATTAATAATTTTCAGTGATTAAACGAATTCGAAAAAGTCAGTGTTAAAATTGCATTTTCGGTCGAAGAAAAATTTCGATCGCGAGAACGCGGAGGGATTTCAAGGTCGTTTTTCTTTCAGATATTTATCTCACAGCTAACCGAATTTATACCGGAACGAGCGAGAGTGACGGATTCAAGAAAATGTTTGTTTTGTTCAGAGTGAAACAAAAACAGTCGTCGAACTTGTTCAAAGTGACGCGAGAGGGATACAGCGAAAGAGAAAGAGAGAGAGAGAGAAAGAGGTAGAAAGCGTAAACGAGATGGCGTCAGGGTGACATTGGGAAAAAAGTTATAATCGATGATACTAGCGTTACTAACGAAAAAAAAAAAAAACCTACTATATTTATCTGTCAACATTTAATAGCCCTCTAAAAAGTAAATGGTTACGAAAAAAAAAAAAGAATCCAAAAAAGCCGTAACCTTACCGTTACGATTAAGAAAACAAAGAAAAAGAAAGAAAAAAAAAAACATTCTGCACAGAAAAATATCATGAACGCTTCATTGATAATTATACGGGATTTCGAAATTAACGTACTCTGTAAACTGCCCACCCTCACCCCTCCAACCACCATCGCCGGCCCAACGTTCCGCCCAAAAAAAAAAAAAAGAAAAGAAAAATAAAAATATGTAAATCGCTGAATTTGTCGATCGGTCAGAATCTTACAAAAATCATTTTTCCATTTCGTCGCGCATACGAATCGAACTTCGATTGTAGAGAGACCTGTGTACACTTTCCTTATTTATTTTTTTTTTCTTTTTTTCTTTCTTTTCATAAAGCTTCTATCCTCGTTATTGTTATCATTATTATTATTATGATTATTCCGCAAAAGAGAGCTCGCCATCGATCGTTCGGATCTTTCGGATTTTTATTGTGATAAGGAAATGGAGGTTACGATATGTGGCAAAGTGTGCACGCACTTTCGAAGCGCGAAAAAGAATATTGCGAAGCTTGAAAAGTTAAAAACACGAGGTCGCAAGTTCTGGCTCGATCGTTAATTCTAATTTTCCCCGCTTCGAGATGTTTTTCGCGGTAGACACGAAACCCGGAGGGTTGAGAACGAGACGAAGAGACACTTATATTTCGATATGCACCTGCCACCACTGTAACACGCCCATTCGTACGCGTAGACGAGATAAAAAAAATAAAAACAGAAAAACCTCGATCCCGTTTTATTCCAATTGAAACGGACGATAACGGTTTAATATTATAAAACGAACAAAAAAAAAAAAAATAATGAATGAAACAATGTAGCCACCCGCCTCTTGTGAATAAATGCCTGTTTGTTTCTTTTCACACGGTCTTATGCTTTCCCAACGACGGATTTAGAGGTTATGATGATCGCGCTTGTCACGTGACCCGGCGCAGAGCCCTCTGAAGTTAGAATCATATCAGCCCGCAACACTCGAATTCCAATATCGATCCCGAACTGACTGAACGAAAATTACGTTTGTGAATGTTTGACAAGATTTCGTGATAAAATGAAGAGGAAGGGGGTTTTACAAAAGAACTTGCTTTTCGTTGCCAATTTTTCACCATTGGTGGAATATTTATTTGAACCCTGTAAATATTTTCGAAATACTTAATAAAACACGAAATAATTCGTTTCGTGTCACCGGAAATGGATTTTCGTTCGATTTCCCAGCGTGCTTCGTGCTTAACCTAAAAATGAATTTTGAATTTCTTTTTTTTTTTTTTAATTTTTTATTTAAAGTTGGCGAGTCGTGTCAGGTTGGATATTCGCGAAGAAAAAAGAGGAACAAAAGATTGCTGTTATATGATCGATATGCGTGGCGGCCGTTTCGGCGCCGTGCCGGCGACTTTATCGCGATAAAATCATCGCGACATGTCCTTTCTCACTCTCACCCTCACCTAACGGCCGCGTAGTTGCGCAATGTTTAATTTCAATTTATTGTTTGTGTTTACGGATGTATATCGCGACTGTCGCCAGCGTCAACAAACACTCGGGAACGCAACGTGCTTGTCGCCGCGGAGTCGTTGGCTCTCTCTCTCTCTCTCGCTCTCTCGGGGTTATACAATTTTATAATCCTCGCTACCTGGCGCCACCGTGTCGCCACCGGCGATAAGCAAAAGATCGCTTTTCAAAGTAAATAAATAAACAAGATCACTTGATCCGACGAGAATTTTTTACAGTTTTACTCTCATTCTTATCCTGGATTATTTTTATTTCAAAGCTATCAGTTAAAATTCGTTCGCGACACTCAGTGACGTAGGAAGCATTTTTTTTATTCGCGGAGGCTCGGGGGAAGGGAAAAGATGGCGGCTAAACGATAAACTGGTTTTGTCCAGAATTATCTTTTTTAAAGATACTACAAACCCAAACAAACCCAAACGAATTTCAACTGTTTTCAAATTACGGAATCTCGTCGAGAAAAATATAGGGATAAAATTCTCTAGGAACTTAACATGTATAGAGAAAATAGGGACAAGTCGAAAAAATAGGGATAAATTCCCCCCCCCTCCCCATTCCTCTCCGATCGAGTTGAAATTTTCCAGACATTTCGTATAATATTTCGAGATAACCTCTAAAAGGTTCTTTGGTGACAAGCAATAATTTATCGAGATATCGAAATTTATCGAGATATCGAAATTTATCGAGATATCGAAATTTATCGAGATATCGAAGTTTATTTATTCAACCGGAAGTTAGGATATATCACGCGCCAATGATGATCGAAATTCCTACTCCAGATTCATCGAACAATGTAAGCCCGTACGCATATATCGTAAGTCAGATAGGTTTGTTTGGGTTTATTCAGTACAGTAAGAACGGTAAGAACGAAGAAGATAAATAACTGTCAGAATACAAAATTTCAAAATCTATCACTAATCGCTTAAAATGCTTTTAGATTTTGTCCCCAAATATTAGAAGGAAGGTTTCTCTGAAATTTCCGTCTGGTCGGAGGAGGGTTAGGAAAATGATCATTATTCGAAAATATCTCAATTTTTGTGAAAATATTGTTTTATGCTTGCTTGATTGGAAGTTTAATTAAGTGATAGATTGAGTTTTATTATTTTGTTCGAATTTTATTATTTTAGTTCGAATTTTATTATTTTAGTTCGAATTTTATTATTTTAGTTCGAATTTTATTATTTTTGATCGAATTTTATTATTTTAGGTCGAATTTTATTATTTTAGTTCGAATTTTATTATTTTAGTTCGAATTTTATTATTTTAGTTCGAATTTTATTATTTTAGTTCGAATTTTATGATTTTCGTTCGAATTTTATTGTTTTAGTTCAAATTTTATTATTTTCGTTCGAATTTTATTATTTTAGTTCGAATTTTATTATTTTAGTTCGAGTTTTATTATTTAGGTTCGATGTTTTTTTTTAAGTGGTTGTACCCATTTGGTCCGTTACGTTCATGGTTACGCCACTGGCGGTCCTCGAAGTCTGCGATCGAGCCATGTCCATCGTTGGCTCATCGAGATCGAAGATTATTTTTCGTTATCTTCATCGAATAGATATTGGCATTTAAATCGACCGAAACCTTCGTCAAATCGATCAAGGGCTGAACCCTTGAGAGGTTAGGTTTAGCAAAATTCAAAGTAAAAACCGATTCGGATATGGTTCGGTTAAGGATGCGTCGAAGACGTATCACGTGACACACGAGTGCGAGAGAGATAGTCGAAATTTAAAAATCGCAATTTTTCAAGGACGTAACATTTTTATCGTAAAATTCAAGCATCTATTTCCGTTTCTATGAATTCTATAAAAACTGTCGCTCGATTTTTCGCCTTAAACTTAATCGACGCCGAGAAAAAGGATTTCGAAAATTTGTGAGGTTATGTTCGTCACGTTAAGTTTTGAGGTTATGTTCGAACCTCCAACAGTAACAATTTTTCGTCACTGAGGGTCGTGTCGATCACGAGACTGTTTCTATCTCTTTTTCGTTCCCGACGCATCAACAAACATTGCAACTGCACAAGTTGACAAATATTATCGAAGAAGTTATCACTGAATTGATCGTCTACGAGAAAACGCGATTTCTGCCTCGTGATTAACGATTCGCTAATTTTAGCCGAGCGAGACATCGCGCCGTGCCGAATTATGGGAACGATGGAAAGTTTCGTCGAATCGAAGAGAAATGGGTTTAGAAGATAAGATTTTATTGATACAGATAAAAAATAAAAAATATGACGTCGAAGTCTTAATTGTGTAGACAAACTCTATAGTCTTCAAAACTGTCAACGTTTTCTTCATCATTCATTCGGCATCCTGGAACAAGAAATACAAATTAGAGTGTTTATCTTCGTTTTATGGTAACCGAAATTGAAGAAAGAAGAAAAATTGTCTTCACTCACGTATTTCGTATGAGAGAGGAATATATCGTAGAACATCGTCATGAGATTAATGTAGACTACTCGGTATTGGACTGGCACGAACAGAAAGTTTACGAACTGCGTGGGTGGCCAGAAGAAACAGTCGACCTGTAGCAAAAAAGTATTTTTAAGCCAGGGCCAATTCGATCCCAAAAGAGAAGGATTAGGTTGGAGAATAAATTTGCAGCGATTTTATATTTTCTTTTGTTTTACGATTTTTTTGCTTTTTGAGAAAATGGATAATATTCATTCGATAGCTATTTCTGCTCTACAAAACTGTGATTATCGTTTTTTTTTTAATAATTCAGTTTTTTTTTATTACTTTTGAGGCTCGGAAATGAAATATCCAGGAGGTGAAAAGCAACGTTTATCGACACTTGCTTCGAGCATTTTCGATATTTTCAACGTTGTAAATATCCCTTCAGCAGCTTTTCGGTAAATTTTGGCATCGAAAATTTTAATTTAAATATTCCAGTTCCAAGCTTCAAAAGTAATAGAAAATTAAATTACTCAAAAAGACGATTAGCACAGTTTTGTAGAGCAGAAACAGCTCTATCGAATAAATATTAATAATATTAATATTATCAATATTCAATTTAATATTATCAATATAATAATATTAATATTATAATAGAATGTTATAATATTAATTTATTGGATAATTAATTTAGCTATTTTCCAAAATAATAATAAATAATAAATAATTAGTATATAATTAATAATTAATGATTAAAGTAAGGTCTAAAATGATTGGAATCAGTTTAGACCTTGTTTTAATTATTTATTATTACTCATACAATTATTATTTATTATTATTTTGAAAAATAGCTAAATTCAGTTTCTAATAAATAAATATTATAACATTCTATTATAATATTAATAGATAAATTAATAGAAAATCAATAATATTAATATTAATATCTAGCTGTTTGTCGAACACCAAAAAAATTGTTGTAAATTAAAAAAAAAATATAAGAACGCAACGAACTAAACTAAACATCGCAACCCAATATCTTCGATATTCCAAAGGGAAGAAATCGTGATAATAGATATTGCTTCGATAATAACGAGACGTACTTTGTAAGTGTCGAAAAACTTGAGTTTGACTTCGCCTCGTATTTCCTCGACTTTCCTCTGTTCGAGTGTACCAAGACCGAAGAAGAATATAGCCAGGCATGCCGGACTGGCAATGATCTGATCGACTAGAGTTTTCTTAACGACGGAACTCGTGTTCCTACCGGGAAGAAAACGATCGAGTATCGCGTAGAAGTAATGATGGAAAGGTCCCTGCGCGAGGCCAACGGCAAACATATTTTTCGTTCGTACATAGTCGTGGCCGTAATTATTTTTTTCATCGCTTTCCTTATCAAGCGATATGACTTTTTCTCTCGCTAATGAAGAATTGTTAGCTTCTTCGTGATTGTTTATGCTCTCGATCGTTAATGTTCCATCGATAAGACTTCCATCGTTATCGCACGATCTCGCTTCATCCGTATCTGACTTGAAATACTTTGCGTAATTTTGGCGTTTCCAGTGATCGCCACGTTGCTGCAAAACGTCACCGAAGCCCATCATAACGCCGCAGCTCAGTGTATTCGTCACAAGCAGGTATTTGCCTGTGAATTTATTACAAACCCTTTTCGTTCATTTTTCAAAAATATTATTTTTTCATTTTTCAGTGATTTTAGACCAAATTTGCATTTTTAGAAAATATTTTCATTTTACGAAGAGTCGTAATATCGTTAAAACGCGTTTCGAAAAATTCATTATTTCGAACATAATGAAAGACAAAAAATGTTGAAAAAAAAACATTTTTTTAATCATTAAAATCGTGAATTTAATATGCGAATGTAACCCAAACAAATATCATGATACAATTTTTCTCAACTTACCAAACAATTTCCGAAACGCACCCATTTATCAATCTCTTCGATTAGATCGATCGGAAATTTGTAATTATTCGGATTTTCTCTTTTGTCGATTTCAGAAGGATTCTTCCGGTGTTTGAACGTTCGATAAAAAACGAAAATCAATTATTCAACGGTAACCTCATCGTGTACCTCAGATTTGATGAAATCTTTCAGAATAATTAAACGGAGCTTTTCGACTGCTAATCTTTCGTGATATTTCTTCTTTCTCCGTTTTTTCCTTTTCACTTTCTTTTCTTTTTTTTTCTCCGAACTTCCTCTACCTCTTTCTTACTGTCGATCGACAGAGTTTGAACTTCAAAGACTATTTTATAGAGTTCTGATCCGCGCGAAACTTTATTTTTTGGTGCTTATGGAGACGGAACGTCGGCTGAAGTTTTAGTGGCATAACGTTCCAGCCACTTGATAAGGGCAGATTATTATAACCCGTCCTTTCGTAAAAAAGAAGAAAAGTCGTCTCGCGATGCTCTTTCTCTCTCTCTCTCTTTCGCGCCTTTCCTCTTTTTCGCCCTCGGTAGAAATTCGTGTTCAGCACACCGCGCTCGAGGAATTTCTCCTTCCGCCCATCTTCACTCGAAAGCTCAATGTGACTGACTGACTTGTCACAACTGTAAGAACGCTGATAAATAGACCAAGATTTGTCACGTCAACAATTAGCCGAGTTTGCGCACTCGCGAGTCCGAATCTTTTGCACGACGAGTTCTTTCACCTATTTTTATCAAGCGAATCTGACTTTTTCCCTCTCTCTCTCTCTCTCTCTCTGCTTGCAAACCCGACAAATACGCGAGTTGAAGTACCGATCAAACAAACATCAATTTGTTCTTCATTCATCGTTAAAACGCACAACGCTGATTGCGGAAATGCACATACGATCATGGCCATACGGTAAATTTGACGAACTTGCTCTCAAATTTGACGTTTCAATGCGAGTGAAAAAGTAATAAACGAAAACAAATACTTGCGGACGCCAGACAGTGTTATAAACCTTCACGATCTTTATTCGATGTTACAAACGTATTACAGTCCACGAAGAAAACCCGAGTTTTCTCATTATCTGTCGTCACGATTTATTTCGCTGCGACTGCCTTTGGCTTTGGCAGACCCTCCCTGAATCCGTTCCTGCGAATTATCAAATCGAGCACGTTTTAAGATTATAAATATTTTCGATTGAAAATGGTACTGTTTGGTAAGAATAATATATTTTATAAAATTTGCTATTCGATCGAAATAGAATTTTTTAAAATAAGCATGTTTAATACACGTCAAAAAATCGAATTTTATAAAGCTCGCTATTCGTTTAAAAAATATTTCGAATTTATCACGTTTCATTGAAATATTTGAAATTCTGCAAATTTATCGTGTATAAAAAAAATTTACAATAATGTTTAATATATACTTTAAAAAAAAAAGACTTAAAATTCATAGACGTGTTTTGTACACCCTAATTTAATATCAGACTAAATACATTCCATGTATATTTGAAAAAAAAATCTGAAATCAAACTTCTACGGATGAAGTAGGTACTCACTTGAACTTGCGGCGAACGATCTTAAGGTGACGCATGCGGCCGGTTCCAGTGGTCTTCCTCCTCTTGGCTTTGATGGACCAGTTATCTGAAATAGCGAAAAGTACTAATTAGTTTAACGAGTACATTGTATTTTCAGAGAGTTTTTTCTTCTATTCCATGTTCACCATCGATAAATTAAAATTAACATTTCCTACACAATATGGCAATGAAAGAAGCAAATAATTATACATTTATCGGAGCTTATGTATTTCAGTTCAAGAATCTTTCGCCTTTTTGGAATCGTTCGTTTCCGAAGACACGAATGGAAGAAACGAGCGCTGCGACATTCAAATCTATTTATAGTAACGACATGAGATTTTGGCCAAACGATTCACAGTTAACTTTAGCTGAGAGTTAGTTTAAAATTAGATTTGTCGGAAACTTAGTTTAGAGTTAGTTTGGAATTGCTCTAAACTAAGATCTTCAGGATCGACTTAGCTTAGCGTCGGTTTAACTTTTGCTTAGCGTCGGCTTAACTTTAGCTTAGCGTCGGCTTAACTTTAGCTTAGCGTCGGTTTAACTTTTGCTTAGCGTCGGTTTAACTTTTGCTTAGCGTCGGTTTAACTTTAGCTTAGCGTCGGTTCAACTTTAGCTTAGCGTCGGTTTAACTTTAGCTTAGCGTCGGCTTAACTTTAGCTTAGCGTCGGTATAACTTTAGCTTAACGTCGGTTTAACTTCAGCTTAGCGTCAGTTTAAATCTAGCTTAGAGATAGTTTAACTCCGACTTGGATAGAGATAAGAGATTGTATACTCACAAGATCTCATCTTCTTAGCTGGGTAGCCGCACTGCGCGCATTGCGACTTTTGAATGTGGTAGGAACTGCGCCCACATCGCCTGCACAGCGTGTGGGTCTTATTACGCCGCTTACCAAAGCTGGATGTTCCCTTCGTCTGTTGGACAAACGAAAAAGTGTTACCTCTCGGTGAAAGAAACTAAGGAACTGAACGATCGTATCGTTTCGGCGTTATGTTTTTGTTTGATGATGTAGTTGAAATTCAATGGTAAAATCTTAATTATTAACATTTTTTAGCTATTTTGTTTTATCGAGAATTTCTTTTTGACGAATATTTAAGTAACGAGCTCCAAAAAATCGTTTCACTGGAAAAGCTGTAACACGTAAACACTGCACGCGATGGTTAACCTCCAAAATGACAGTGAACATTAAACACGTTAAACATTTTGTTGCAAAACGCGAACATGGCTAATATTATTTTTCGCGGATTGCTGAAATCCTGAATAATCGATCCACGAAGGAAATAAAAAATTACAAACGGTGATCGCTACGTGAAAAACGGATTTCGTAAAAAGATATTTTTGCTCACCATTATGCGCGAAGGATCACGTGAAAAGAAACGACAGAGGTCGCCCGTATGCAGTAGACGTTCGACAACCGGAAACGCCGGGGACGCACGCGCAGCATCCGGTTTGCGGGGAACGCGGCGGGACGGAAGTCGATGAAGAAAACCGGGAGATTTAAAAAAGCTACTTGGGTTAAATTGGCTTCCCGAAGCATCACGCTTAACCTTTTGGTTAACAAATTTGTAAGCTTAATACTTTTGCTCCCGGTCATGCATTTTCCTCCAAAACCCTTGTTTTTAATTTATTATCGTAAAATATAGTTTTTTTTTTGTTTTTTTTTTTGGAATCTCAAAAAATGTGAAAATCTTAAACAGCCATAAGGTACAAATCGAATACGGAATGAATATTGAAATCCAGAAGAAAAAAAGGAATTTCGATAATTTAGTAAACACAGAATTTAAAAAATGAATTTATTAAGCAATAATTCAGTTAAAAAAAAATTTGGACAAAAAATTAGTAAAAATTCAGTAAAAATTTAGTAAAATTTAGTAAAAATTCAGGCCAAAAATTCAGGCCAAATATTTAGTAAAAATTCAGGCCAAAAATTTAGTAAAAATTTAAGCAAAAAAAAAATTGTTTTTTCGGTCTTTGTCGATATATTTTGATTCTCTGAGTATGAATTCACTGTTAATTTTCTAGAAAGACTTGAATTTCCATTGGAGAGTCGTGTCAAGTCTAAATAAGAATGCTTAGTCCCAAACGCAAAAAAAAAATACTCCGAAGGATGAGGAAAGACGTTTCAGCAGCTTTTCCAAAATCGTCCAATTTATTTCACGATTATATTTCCATAAGTCTATCAGCATCGGTGAGAACCTCCCGAGAATGACGACTGTCCGCGGTCACAACGTGCTGAGCACCGACGAGACAATCCTTGAGTTCCGTTCCGCTTTCAATGACGCATCCGTTGCACAATATGCAATTGTTTATAACGCACCTGAAAAATAAATTAAATAAAATAAGCTCCATTACCGATTGAAAGATTGATTTGCTCAAATTTCGGACTCATTTTTCAGGATGATTGCTGTCCATTGAGAATTTGCTATTTTTCAATTTACGTGACAAATTTTGGGATAAATTGTATGGAGCGTGATGGCTTCTTTACCTTTGCCCAACCGTGACGTTTCCCATAACGACACTGTCCAATATTCGAGTTTTCGTTTCTATAGATGTAGACGGACCGATATGGCTATTCTTCAAAGACGTTTTTTCGTCGATATTAGCACCTTCGTCGATGCGGCAATTTTCCACCTGTGTACTCTTGACGACCGCGTTTGCCGATACCGGAGTAGGCAAAGGACTAGCCGTGTTGGATTCTCCGTTCCAAACTTCCGATATCTGAAACGACATCGACATAACCTCAAAAATTATCAAAATCCGTTTTTCTCGGCTTTGATTAATTTTACTTTCTTTCAGTCTTCGTAGAATTCATAGAGACAGAAATAGAAGCTTAAATTTTACGATAAAAATGTTTCGTCCTTGAGATATAACGATTTTAAAATTTCGACTATCTCGCACTCGTGTGGCACGTGGTACATCTTCGACATATCCTTCATAATCATTCTTTAACCCTTAGAAGCATACATTTTTTGAACGATCCTATCATCATGAAAATTCTTACTCGGGGGTTTTCGGGGTCGCTGATTACGAATCTGAAGTCAGAATTTTCGAAATTCAAGATAGCGGATCCGATATGGCCGACACTGAAACGTAACTCTACGAGAATATCCATAAGATTTTGGAAAATTTACTACAATTTTATAAATTGAATACAAATGGAAAAAGATAGGAAAGTGGAATTGGAATTCTTGTTGTAATTGTTCTAGAAATCGATGTTGTGAAAAAGAACAGTGAATTTTACAAATCAATGAATTTTTCGACCTTATGTGTTCACGTCGGCTATTTTGTATCGACCATTTCGAATAACGCGAATCTAACATCGGCTTCGTAATCAGCGACTCCGAAAACCCCTGAGTACAA
>JAPYZJ010002056.1:0-24324 GCA_030522765.1 Ophioninae sp. B BG-2022a
AAAAAAAAAAAAAAATGAGGATCCAACGGTCGCGTCGTCCGCGGAAATCACGAGCGCCTCGCGAGGGATCCGAAGAATGCGCGCGAACGTCACTCGGCGCTGCTGTCACCGTGGAAGAGGCACCTGTGCCCCTCTCCGATTACTCACTCGATATTTCCAATCCGACGTTATTCTTCTCGTATTCTCGGTCCGTTTGGCAAGCGATGAATGCCACTCGTACAAAACTATTTTGGCGTGGAAAAACCTGGCCATATCTCTCTCTCTCTCTCTCTCTCTCTCTCTCCGCCCCCCTTTCTCTCTCGACGAAAATTGCTCGCGGGCCTAGAGTGGCGAAGCTTCCTCCTCCTCCTCCTCCTCCTCGATCCGTTAAGAGCCGCCAAATCGTTAATTACTACGGCCCGAGATGATCCTTTCGTCTCCTCTCCCCGCGACTCCCCGCGACTCCCCGCGACTCCCCGCGACTCCCCGCGATCCATCGACCCCCCGCCCTCCGGCGAGGTCCGATCTCGCGCGGACGCACTCTCGATCTGTCCAAAAAGCCAGTCTCCGAGAACAGGGACGTTTTCTATTTTCGGGAATCGTTACGAGCACGCGTTTCTATTTTCGGGAATCGTTACGAGCACGCGCGCGCCCGCGAGACTATCTCAAATACGCAGGGGGCAAAAGGGAGAGACGCGCAGTCCGTGTGCACGCGGGAGAAAAGTTTTGCTGGCTGTACGCTGACCGGTGAGTGGTCAGTAATGGATTTTCGGCCAGGCCTCGGCGCGCCTTTCCGCGATTGATCGGGACCCCTCGGACGTCCGGTCTATCAGTTCGTCCAACGTTTTTCCAACTCGTTCGTCAGCCTAACCGCGCACGCTTTCCTCAAAGTTACGCGATCCTTCGAGACTCGGTGTCGAGGAGAGTGGAAGGCAACATTTTGTTTTTCGTTTCCTTCTTCCAGCCAAAGCTACCGGAAATCAAGGCGCCAGAGGCACCCAAGATCGAAGTGATACGAGAATCGACACCGGTCGGAAGCAGAAGACCGTCCCTCGTACCCGGAAGCGGAGCGAGCAGTCGACGGGGCTCGCTGATACCCCCCGAAGAACCGGGACGCAGACCCAGCCTTATCATCAGCGACGAGGTATGTTACGAGGAGATTTCGACTCCACCCCTCCCTCCCCCCGCCGAGGTATACCGAGTGCCCACCTTTTTTCGTTCGTTCGCGCTCGGATTGGAATTGGACGACGATACGAGATCCGAATCGCCGCTCGATATCTTTTTCAACGTCCCCTTCGCTCTCGTGAATTTTTTTTTCATTCTGTCAAAGGGTCAAATCAATTGGCGCCCAAGATTGATCGAAAAACGATAAGGCGCGCGTTTCTCCGAAAGGAAAAGAATAAAATTGCACTCTGAAAAAAGGAACCCTCGTCCAAGTTCCAATCTCCGCGCGACGAGTTTGGTCTTCCTCTGGTTCGTTTTTTTCTTCACGACCGTGAGGTTGAACGTTTTTTTTTTTTTTTTTTTTTTTTTTTTTTTTTTTTTTTTTTTTTTTTTTTTTTTTTTTTTTTTTTCTTTTTTTTTTTTTTTTTTTTTTTTTCCCCCTTTTTCTGGGTTTTTTTTTCTTGCCACCTTCGCGTAGTGTGTCAGTGATTATTTTTTCATTGTTTTTTCCTTCTACGTAGGGTTTTAGATTTTTCACGCATACCTGTACATTTTCGTTCAAATATTCATTCATGTATACACGCATAAGTAGTTTCGCGTGCCTTGTGATTGATTTTCACCGTGAATAGCCCGAGTCGGTTGTCCCATGTTTCGCGTACTCTGTGCATTTTTTTTTCTTCCCCCTGAAGCCCCAGGCTGCCACCCCCCTCCGCCCCTCTTTCTCCGTCACGTTTGCGCCACGTTCTCACTTTTGTCTACGACTCGTTCGCACTTTTTCCCCGTGTGACTCGCCCGGATCGCCGGAGAGCGTCTCGAGCCTCCGCGATGAAAACGAGGCTCTCGTCGAGAGATTTTTTCAGGATTTTCTAGGTCGAGAGGAAAGCGGGAGAGGACGAGGATCGATCGTTCGATCCAACTGCCCAAACTCGCGAGGTTCGATCGAAACTCTTTTGTCATTTGTTCGATAATACTTTTGGTCTCGCTGCGGACAAAAGAGAGAACGAAAAACCACGAATGGACGAAATTTGAGAGAGGAGCTCGAGAACGGATCGAACCTCGCGCGGAGCGGACAGTTGCATCTTGTTTCTTCGATTTATCGAAATTTGTTTCGGCAAGAGCGTGCGACGCGTCCTCACGCGAAAAGAAACGGAAAGAAATATGAAAGACGCGGAATATCGAGACGAGCGCGAACGCGCCCGGGACACGATACGAGTGATAGAAAAGCATCGTTCATTCCGCAATAACGATTTGGTCCATAGGAGAATAGAAAGCTGCGACCCGGCGAGGTGTTGGACGAGCGCAAGGTGAGATTACGTCGTCGCCGTCAAAGCGAGAGAGACGAAGGAGGCTCGTGCCGAATTACACATATGAGAATGCCCGCGATAATCACTGTAATACGACAAAAAGCACTCCTTCCGTTCATCTTATTTCTATACCTTCTACCAACGCACACTCACGCTCACTCGTACACGACCTACCTCGGAGGAGCGTGTCTCGCGAGCCGATCATTTTCGATCGAGCTCGTTCCCGATAGCGATGTTTCGCATCGTCAATCGCGTTCGCCGTGATCCATCCCCCGATCGATGTTTGATCTCGGCTATCGATGCGACCGTGACGCGCGTCCTTTCCTCGATCGCCTCGCGAGACACTTTCCACTTTTGTACGGACAAATTTACACAAAGACTACTCGTTTCGCTCCGATATTCTTCCACTCTTTCTCACACGCGCGCAAGCTCGCACACTCTGACGGTATCTTTCGTCGCGCAAATACGCCTCGGCCCGTCCCGCGATCGGATATTTTTTTTGAGAAAATATCCGAAATTTCGAAACGGTAGAGCGCGAACTCTGGAAAGATCCGAAACGAGGGGCGAAACGTTTTTGCGCGAGGATCCTTGCCTGCTGGTAACTTTACTACCCCGAATGGCTCGAGCAATCGTCGCGATCGGATCGTCGGGACTGCGCCTTCCGCTTATCGGTTTTTCCCGATAGATCTTGGAAAAGACGCTTCGATCGGAAGAAAATAAAAATAAAAATCGGACGTTACGGACGGAACGGTGGGTCCGGTGAAATTCGGAATCGGTGCTCGTGGTGGGGCGGGGATCTCTCGCGTCTCCCGTAATTGGGATTCGAGAGCGAAAATTTCGCGACGACACCCGAGCTCTTCTTTCTCCCTCGTCTATAGAGGAGAGATATTAATAATCGTTTGAACGTCCTTATCGTCGGGTCATCTCGAAACGAGACGAGCCTCTCCCTTTCGCGCCTCGTTGGCGCGTTCACGAGGGACGCGACGAGACGGGCACCGATTCGCCCGATGAACGAGAGGTGACGAGAAGAGTGAGGAAATCTCGGGCTCTCGCGAAGCTTGGACGCGGATCGACGTCGTCGCACGCTTCGTTTGGCCCAGACGTCGTCGCTCTCGCCTCGTTCGTCCCCGGACCCCGACCGATCTCGAATCCGAAAAAACGATAAATTCATCGCTGGAAAAAGAAACGGCGCGAAGCGTTGTAACGCGTCGGCGAGTCCCGACGAGGCCGCCCGGACCGACCGAGCGAATGATTATAATAATAATAATAATAATAATATGAATAATACGCAACTCGCACATGGCACGTAAAAGAGACCGAGAGGAAGTCGCGAATGGAGATTCCTCCCTCGCGATTCTTCCACATAAAAATCGCATGCCTTCCGTCTACCCACAGGGGCGAATCATTTTCAACGGGTTTCCATCGGTTCCGTTGCGTCACGAATTTTTCAACCGCCACCGCGCGTTTGTCGGTTCCGCGATAACGATTTGGTCGTTGCCTCGCAATGCACGGCATCGACGTTTGCCGATCGTTCGACAGCAACGAAAATTCTTTTTTCAATCTCACCGTCAATCTTTCGATCACCGTTCGGGAGTCCAAGAGTATCTACGTTTTTTCGTTGCAATTCAAGTATGTAGAAAAAGTGTGAGAGTTGACGAGAGAAAAGAATCCTCGTTGCGTTCCCGCGATGGAAATCTCCGTGACGCAGATGTGCGAAGGACGCGCGCATAGCGAAAGATCCGTCCGTAATTAGGAGGCGCGACGCGACGAGCGCCATCGCGATCGGTCTTGTCCCCGTTAGATAAGCGCGGTGGACTCTCGCGGTCAGGTGGTTCTCTTCACCGATGCGTAGCGAATGACAATGACGACGGATGCGACGTCGACAAAGATGATGATGATGATGATGATGATGGCGATGACGAGAACGACGATAGCCGAGCAGGTATCGAGAGGTACGGAGACGCTACGAGCTGTCGAAAGCGCGTTTATTCTCGAAATATCTCGTCTCGCGAGAGGAAGGCAGGAAGGTACAGGCGGGAGAGTTGGCGACGAACCTATCCCCCGCTCGCTTACAAACAGCCAAAAACCCTCGGGGTGTAATTAATTCTTAAAATATAGTTTCTGAAAATAGTTCGAAAGAGCTCTCTCGACGACGCTTCTAATGTACCGAGTCGGATGGAGGAAGAGACGTGCCGAAAGATTGCCAGATTCCCATCTGCCAGGTCGATCTCCTTTGAATCCCCGATCTTTCGTATGAATCACTTTTCGTTAATCGTTTCGTTTCGTACCTACGCGTGTGTGTCGATAAACGGGCTCCTTCTTGTCGAAAAGTTCGTGGTGCCGTCACTCGCGCCTGGCGTTGAACGCGCGTCGCCAACTTTTTCTCGCACGCGACCAACAATCGAGTCCGTCGGACAAAAAAGTGCGAGAGCGAGTGCAGGCGCCGATATACGAATCGGCGCCTGCCGATTCGTATATCTCGCTCGCGTCAACGGTTCAACCAGCCGTCGCCCGACTCACTTTCGCCTTTACCCAACGCCAATTCCGATATTTTTCGTCACGTTGAGAGTACTTTGAAAATTTCGTAGAGAGTTGACAGCTCGTAGCCTCCATCCACCCGGAGGAATTTCGTTTCCATCGCCCTCCTCGGCCCCCTTCGCCCTTTTTGGCATTACAATTTTTTCACTCCATCTCGAGAATGCAATTTTTGAGTATTTTCTTTTACCCCTCGAATAACGGAGTCGCAATTTTTGTATTTTTGTAAAAAAAAACTATCGAAACGAAAAGTAGAAACGCCCGGGTGCCTCATGCCTCTGTAATTTTTTGCAGGCGGGAAAATTACGACCCGGCGAGGTTTTCGACGCAAAGGTGAGATTTGTGTTCGCCAATAACACAAAGCTTACCTACAAATTCCATACCCCGAAGAATAATCGTAAAACCAAAGTTTTTTTGACACGTGTTTCGTGGTTTTTTTAAAAACACGTGTACGTAAATACGTTTTTATCCGTAAAACACGAGCCCGCTAGACCCGAGTCCGGCCCTTTCGCCCGTTACCCGCGGTATCCGTCATCGTCAATCACGCTCAAACGCCACGATGATCGGTCACAGCGACGAATGACCGTAACGCGACTCTGCCGATTGGCTCGTCGTCGTTTCTCTCTCTCTCTCTCTCGTAACTTTCGATTTATTTGTTTATTCATACTCATCGACGACTCTGTTCCACAAAGCCCCGCCGTTTTTCACCCGATAAATGACAAGCGTTAACCGTCCCTGTAATTTCGATGAATCCGACGAGTGTGCACGGTCGGAGATAAGGATCACCGGCGAATGTCTCAAAGCGGCAACAATAATACCGTAATGGTTAATTAATCTATCGTTTCGTGACGATACGCAATAATTCGAATAATCGTAATAAATAGCGATATTTAAATCTGCGATTTTCTAGCTAATTCGTTGTCGAGGTTGCGACGCTGCTGATGCTGTTGACGCTGCCGCTGCACCCGCCGCCGCCGCCGCCGCCACCGCGAACGCCGCGAACGCCGCGAACGCCGCGAACGCCGCGAACGCCGCTGTCACGCTCTTCTCCATTGCTCTCTCACTCCTCTCGATCTTCTCCTCTCATCGTCTTTCCTCTAATCTTCTCGCGCCACTCATATTTCTACGACACTCGTGCACTATTCGGACCGTTAATCTTTTTTCCTTTATCCGCAGCAGTACGTATGAAAAAATAATAATGCCGCTTTTCGATAATCCGATTGATCTCTCTCATCCCTCGTTCCCGCTGGTGAAGAAAAGCGCGGTCTCCCGTCACCCTCTGTTCGTCCCGGGCTCTCCATATTTTTGTCTCTTCGCGCGTAAAGATCGACGCACCGGCGTATCGCTGCAGTGACTCATTTTCCTTGTTTTATTTTCTCTTACGTCGGCAACGCAGACTAGGCTCGGTCGTCCCGGTGAGGTGCAAGAAAAGCAGGTTAGACACTTGTCGAACGCGCATCATTCTTCGATTGATCCGTTCTATTTTTTTCTCCTCATTTGTACATACATATATCTTTTGATTCACGTGTTTTCACTCAATGTTCATTTTTTTCGTACGCGGTTGGATCTCGTGTGTATCACGCGCGTTGTACTTTTGTGTCTATCGCGTGGTTACATCGTTTGTGGATTAATTCACGATGGCTGCTAATTGCGCGATCATCGTACGATTTTCCTCGCGACTCGGTGACATTTTTCAAATACGTTTTCATTTTTTTCAAAGGAATCTCTTGGGCGCAAAAGTACAGTCGAGAGGGCCCATCGCCCGTACGATGAAAACGCAAAAAGCTGCCTCGCGTACGGTAGTTTTAATCGATATTGTACATAGCAACGTTCGTAGATTTCCTCATCGTGCTCACCCATGTATATATCCATATTAATTGCGATCGTTGAAAAAATTGGCTGTACCAAGTATACGAAACGCTGACGCGGACACGACGCGATTTCTTCGCCTCGAAAGGGATCTTTCATTTTGATCCACCGATAGCGAGATTGATCGGGAATCTCGACTCGTGTATCGTTGTATCGTTGATCGTTCGGTGGAATCGCGTCGTGTCCGGGAACTCTGTAAATATTGTTCCTCGGTGTAGCGAGAGGACGGGAAGACGAGCGAGAGTACGAATGATCGTCGAACGGAGGCCAACGAAGATCCGCCCTCGGCGGGAGTCGAGAGTTTTAAATCGCGCATCGACGCTCAGGCCAGGAGCACCCTTTCGCTTTCTCCTTGATTCTCCTTGATCCTCTCTCCGAAAGCGAGAAGCGCGGCTTTTCGTCTGAACCGTTCCGTTCCTAGGGAGCATCGAAGAGCTGTCCCGGCCGACCAGCTCGGTACGACCGATACGGAGAAACGGGAACGTTCCGCGTGAGATTGATTTATCGAACGAAATTCCGATCTAGAGCGAAGATTCAAACGCGACCCGTTGCCAAGATATGGGAATTTCAATTTTTTTCACGCATTCTCGAGTCAATTTGGACTTTGTCCCAAATTGTCGAGTCTCGGGACTCGCGTGCCTCATTAACGGACAATGAAAATTCGTACGTGGTCGTACGTGGGCGGTTCGGACAGTGATTCATCGCTTTTCCATTGGATCCGTGAAATCATATAATTTATACGATCCGGCCCACTCGCACCTTCCTCGTTCGTCACGATCCCCCCCCGGCGCACCCTCGCACCTTCGTCCAAATCGTTCGTCTCTTCGATGCAGTAATCCGCGTGACGATGCCCGCGTTTATTCCTGATCGACCGGAAACGCGCATCGGGCGATGCCTGGAAAAGTTGAAACCGTTTATTCGACCCGTTATCGTTGTTCGAGGGAGAGGCACTCGTTCGTCGCGGTTGCGATCCTCGGCGAGTCGAATTTCCGGTGAGAATCGACTCGAGGGGCGAATCCCGCGTCGCGACGATGCTCCACTACTCGAAGCGACACCATCGGAATAAACAAACTCTCTCTCTTACTAAATGCATTGTCATTAATAGCCGTGACGTTTTACATGTACGCGAATAAGTTGTCGCTGTCGATGTCATTAACTCTGGTTCACTTGACGCTGTGAATAACGCAACCTGTGTCTGTCGACGTTTCTTCTTCTTCTTCTTCTTCTTCTTCTTCTTCCATCTGTCTATCGCTGCGTGTTAACTGTATGCGACTTTTTAACGGATAACTCTCCGAGCCTGCGTGAAAACGCGTCGCGATGACTCTCTTCCAGCGGCCCGAATCGATCGATTCCCCAAGAAAAAAATCTTTGTCGAGGCTAAATTTGTTTGGGTTTGTTTCGTTGGGCGTGTCGCGACGAATCGCGCAGGTAAGCTTCGAGGAAGAAGAGCCTCGGGTCGCGAGAGTCGTCGCGAGGTCGTTTCGCGCTCATTTGCGAAAGACACATCGAAAAATGAATAATTTATCGAGTGTAAGAAGTTTTTGAAAATGATTGGTAACGCACGATCGATGATTGGCGCAGCGACGGCGTCCGAGCGCGGACGTTAGGAGACCCAGCGTGGCGGACCTCGAGAATAAGATCAACCAGCCTAGCACACCGTTGCGAGATGTCGGCAATCCCGGACCACCCTCCATCGTCGATGTCCAGGAGTCGTACTCCGCCGTCGAGGGTAATTTTTGAATTTTCGATTTTTCTCCTTTCCCGGCGAAACGACCGAATTGAAATTTACGAAAAATTGCTCTCGCTCGATTCCCGCAGACTCGACGGGGTACCTCACCGTTGGGGTCGAGGGTAACCCGGCCCCGACCTTCAAATTCTACAAGGGCATGACCGAGATCATCGAGGGTGGCAGGTTCAAGTTTCTCACCGACAGCGAGACCAACACGATCACCCTCTGCATGCGAAAGTCAAAGCCCAACGACGAGGGCACGTACAAAATCGTCGTCAGCAACATCCACGGCGAGGATTCCGCCGAGATGCAACTCTACGTTTCCGGTAAGCCTGAAACTGAACCGTTCGTTGTACGACGCCTGAAACGATCAAGGGCCACTCGGAGCTTCCCTCGGTGGCGGTGAATTACGAAAAACTTGAATTTCGCAGACGCCAGTGGCATGGATTTCCGTACCATGCTCAAGAAACGCAAGTACCAAAAATGGGCCCGGGACGAGAACGAGGCGCCAAAGGTCGATCTCAAGGAAACGGAGAAGCCGATGCCCGCCCTCAAGAAGGTCGAGAGAGTACGTATCCCCCTCCTTCCGTACTTGTTTCATTGCCCACTCGACGAATTCGATTCTTTCGACGAAACAAAAAAAAAAGCCTCGTCGTACCGTACGAAACGCGAATTTGTCTCAATTACGAATGGCCCGCAGGTATGCCTCGACTTCTCCATCCTTGAAAAAAAACAATCTCAAAAAATGAAAGTTTTACCGAAACGATAAAGTATGTAAGTGAGAAGCGACAAGTAAGTGTCAGTGTTGGGTTTACATGGAAGAACCGCGAGTTTTGTTCACCGAGTAATTTGTCCAAAGTTGCATCTTGGTTGATCGTCGTGTACCAACCCGAATACGATTGTGTGGATTGATGTACGAGTCGTCGTTAACTGTGAGGCCGGTTGCCACCGGCGACGAGCCGACCGTGTCCGTTTTCTGTCTTGTCGATCCGTGATGGGTTATTCGTCAACGTGATTAACCGTGACAAACGGTGACAAATAGCGAGGGAGGGAGGGAGGGAGGGAGGGAGGGAGGATAGAAAGGTGTGACTAATAGTTTGCTGAATGTTCTTTGGCACGCGGGAATACCTCGATTTGTCAATTTTCACGAGTCAACGGCGTATTGTTTCCTTTTTACCACCGTCTCGTGTTTCATTGTCATTGAAAAAGCCATTTTTGCCGTACCGGTTCGAAAGCGTCGAGATTAAAAGAAAAACGAAAAATCACATTGGGAAGTATGATCCATCTCTGGTCCGTCTATTATTTAATCCGTAGCCTTTGCCTCCGGTTCCCGAGGGCATTGACATGCACGGAAAGAGCTGGTATCAGGACGGCGAAGAGATTGTGCTCTTGACCGAGGGTGAGCCCGACCGTCGTATACCTTTAGGGAGAAAAGGCTCGGCTAACTGGAGCTGGCTAAAGGTCTCGAATCATACAGCGAATCATCCCCTATCCCCCGCGACCCCGAACCTACTTTTCCCAGACTCGCCGGATGACGTTGAAAGAAAGAAAAGATCCTTTTCGTTTTACGAAAACGATGAGCCTCCGAACGAGCCTCCGAGCGAGCCTCCGAGCGAGCCTCCGAGCGAGCCTCCGAGCGAGCCTCCGAGCGAGCCTCCTCGATTCTCAAAACTGACCATTTTTCTGGAACGGGATCAATCTTTTTTTTTATTATTGACAAAACGTTCGGCGTTGCGATTCTTCTATACTCGAATTGGCAATTGGACCTCGCGGGGTTTTTAACCGTGGCCGCAAGAGCGCGAAACCGAACTCTGTATTTTTGTTTGTTTGTTGCATTCTCGTTGGAGCGTGACCCATTACCACCTTGTGCTAAATCTTGTCGATTTTGTTTTTTGTCACCCGTGTACGTCCCGCCACGTTGGAAACAATGTTTTCGACGACAAAATTTGGCCACGAGACCGAGTAAACAGTTTTCCGGAGTCCTGCGATTCGGACCTCGAGGAACTTTCCGCCAAATTCGTACTTAACGCTAGGACAGTCGGGTTACCGAGTCACTTTTCTTTTCAACATCGGCAAAAATCTGACGCATTTTACATTGGATATTCGTGACGTCACAAACCGCCGCGCCAGTACCGGCATCAAGTTTTTCTCCGGGACAAAAAAAGTAACGTATTTTTTAAGGAGAAAAAAGGGTCGCGAGGCTCATCGACGTACGCGAAGTAGGCTGAAATCGTCGTAAAGATTGTCGAACTTCCGGTCGAAGATTCCACCCGTGCAAACCCCGCGGACGCGGTATCGCTTATTTTTTATATTTTTTCTTCTCTCGTATTCCTTTTGAAAAATCTTACCGTCGTGTCTCTTTTCGCTCGAACGAGGAGAATTAACCGAGTGTATCTTTATGTGGCGCGCGTACGTATGCGGGACGAATGGACACGGCACAGGACGTATTCGACATACAACGAAGACCGAGCTTGCAGGAGTTGATAAAAGATTGGCCGACTCTGGTCGTCCGTGTCAAGGAGAAGGTTCGAAATCATTCAAGATTCAGAGAGGCATTTTGAAGTTCAAAAGCACAAGGACAGCACAGTTTTGCTTTTTTTTTTGTTGACAACATTGAAAAAAAAAGGAAAGGATTGCGCGTTTTTTTTTTGGTATTAGATTTTGGGTTACAAGGGTGTTGACATTGGCAGGCCCCAACGACCAGTTCGGTCTCAGGCAGCTTTTGTGGCTTTCCGAGAGGCCTCGACAGAATCCCGAGGTTTATATTTTTAAAAAACCCGCTATCCACGATAATGTGAGCCGAGAAAGCGTCGCTATTCGCGAATTCGACTCTCGTCTTTTGGCCGACTCGCGCGAGGCGCCAATAATTCGCCGATGGAACACACCCACACCGGACACGTTGCACTTTGTTTTTTGAAACTTTGAACCGCGCGAAGTGCGACTTTGCCGAATTTCGGAATACGATATTCCCACGGAACGTTGTCTCGTCCAGCCTCGTTTCCCCGATGGGATGCGAAAGGACGGCGATTTTTCTTGTATTTTGAGAGGCGCGCGTTATTCTCGATAAGTATTCCCTTGTTCAGGACCGGTTTCCTCCGTTTTCCGGATTCGACGGAACGGTGAACCATAATTTTCAGGCCCTTTTTGTTTGTTGTCTTTCCGTAACGAGGCGACCAGTGAAAATAGCGGGGTTTTCTTCTTTTTAGAGTAGTGGATCTCGTAGACTCTCCCTTGCCGAGTTAATACCCGACTGGCCGACTCTTCACCACTTCATCAAGACGGAGGTTCGAGAAGCGCACACTTGGACTGTTCTTGTAGCTCTCGAGACAAAATTTTGCACACACACACACACCTTCGCGCCTGACAAAGAAAATCTCTTGGATCGTCGTTGTTGCACGTTTCGCCTTTCAATCACGAAAATCTTGGCCAAACGATTAGCTTGCAATTGTGACACTCATCCTCATTCGTACGATCATTAGTTGTTACGCGCAGACATCGTCTTCTTCAATCGTGGAATAACAATTATTCGGAGGCTGACCGATCCTCGATATCTTTCATCGAAAAACTCTTTCCAGTTAATTCGCTCATACGTTCGGGCTTCGACTTAACAATCACTGCTGCATTATTACTCTTCACTGGCAATTCCATCGGCAGATTATTGAGAGGCTGAAAAAATCTGAAAACAAATTGCCCTCGTACGGTGCATTATTCTCGGTCTCCTCTATTTTCTCTGTCTTCTTCTTCTTCTTCTTCTTCTTTTCCTCCTTTCTGTTCTCATCCTCTCAAGCGCATCGCCACTGTACACAGCCCGACACTGTTCTTTCGCCGATACGTCACATTTGCGTAGGTGTCGCATCCCTTGTACGAAGTTGCAACCGCTTCTCGCACGATCTATACGTTTTTATCTGTCACTTTGTTTTTCTTTTCTCTTTTTTTCCTTCGA
This sequence comes from Ophioninae sp. B BG-2022a, assembly GCA_030522765.1. NCBI lineage: Eukaryota > Metazoa > Arthropoda > Insecta > Hymenoptera > Ichneumonidae > Ophioninae sp. B BG-2022a. Next base: position 12,524 of record JAPYZJ010002056.1, read on the forward strand.
CACTTTGCTCCAGAGGTTAAATTTGAGACGAGTCGATCGCGATTCGCGCATGGATACGCGTATCTCTTGCGCGGAGGACCCTTATTTTCCGTTTCCGCGGAAGCACCCTTAGTTTCCGTTTACTTTTTTTCGTATTTTTCCCGCTCTTTCTCTTTTCAATGATTTTTCTTCCACGTAACGCAGCCTCAAATCCTCGAACGTTTAAATTCTTGCTCTCTCGTCTAACAGCATCGAGCATGCGTATCTTGGGATGCCTCGATCATTTAGGTACTCGATCGACCGGCGACGTGTTTTTTTGTTTTTTTTTTTTCTACTTTGAAATTGCACTTTTGTTTCCAATTTTTTGCCGGTTTCGCGATAATCCCGAACGTGCCAGGATTTTTTTCGCAGGGGCCGACGCCCCCTCTCGCTCCGACCTTATCGGCTCTTTTTTACATCTCTCCGCTCATCGATCGACCATTTTTTTTTTCGATGAGGCTTCTGCGCAAAGGTTTTTTGGGAGGCACGAGCCAGGATTTTTTTTTAGCTCCACGGCCAGTGCGACGTTTTACCTTTTTTTTCGTTTTTTTCTTTTGACGCGAATCGACGCTCCGTCGGCCGTCGGTTTTGTCTTTTTTTTTTTTTTCTTTTATCACTCTACACAGGTGGAGATTTTTCTGCGTCTTTTCGTTTCGAACGACGATTCTCGCAACGAGATCGTGAGAGAAAAAAAATGAAACACCGATTGACGCAATGTCGCGATATTTTTGGTTTGCTCGTTGTTTTTTTTTTTTTGGTTATCCTTTTTTTTCGTTGTATAAACGCGTTTGTTCGGTTTCCCTTTCTCGCACATTGCCGGTACGACTCGCAGAAAGCGGAAGCCTTTGGAAAACCGTTGATCGACCAGTACGCCAAAGAGGGCAAGGACAAGAAGGTCACCTTCGAGGCCATCTTCTCCAAACCGAATTGCAAACCGAAATGGTTCTTCCGAAAAGACGTGAGTAACGGGACTCGAAAAAAATGTGGGTGACGTATAATCCAAACGATGAAACTCAAAAAAACAAACCTCTCCTTCGCGACTCGTGCAGGAACTCTTCCCATCGGCCAAATACAAATTCAAAAACGAGGAGGACACGTATCAGTTGGTAATCATCGGGCCGAAAGTCGAGGACGCCGGAAAATACACGATAGACATCAGCGGAGTCTCCAGCACCGCGATACTCACCGTCGACGGTAACGACATCGACGACGGGGCTGTCCATTTCCCGTCAGACGTCGAAACGCCCGTCGATCGTAACGTTTCTTTTGTCTTCCTTCAGAGCCCGATCCGTCGTACACTTTCACGAAACCGCTGTCGAAGAAGACGAGCGGATTCGCCGAGCACGAGGCCTACATGGAGTGTACGGTCAGTTCGAACATGGCCCAAGTTTCCTGGTACAAGGGAAAAACGAAGCTCGAGGTAAGTCCACGCAGGTTCGAGAGTATCGCGACTCGGTCCGATAGGTAAAAGCTTCCGGCGAATCGACGTATTAAAAACGTTTTTTTTTTTCGTTCGCACAGGACGGCGATATTTACAGCATCTCGAAGGACATGTCCGGTATTTGTCGGTTGACCCTGAAAAACGCCAAGTTAGAGGACAGCGGTGAATACGCGTGCAAGATCAGCAAACAGACGGAAAAGACAGAGACGGTGCTGACGATAATCGGTGCGTCGAACGATCGAGGAAACCGGAAGAATAGGCTCATAGGGAATAGGAACAGGGCACCCGTCGAACCTCGCGTTGATTCAACGAACTTTACTTTCCAGAGTACCCGTATAAATTCGTCAAGGTGCTAAAGTCGCAACAGCTGGTGGAAAAGGATACGGTCACGATGCTCTGCGAACTCGACGACGAGGCTGGCAAGGTCCGATGGTTCAAGGGCGATCAAGAGATAACGGCCGACAAACGGTAAGCGACTATACGTCCGATATTTTCGGTCGATTCACCGAGAATCGCGTGTTTCACGGATCATCCTTCTTTCGCAGAGTTCAGATAAAGGTTGACGGCCGCAAACGAAAATTGATAATCAAGGATGCCAAGGTGACCGATGCCGGAATGTACTCGTGCGTGAGCAACGCCGACAAGACCGAGGCCGAAATTGTTATAAGCTGTGAGCGCGATATATATATATTTTTTGCTTATTTTCAACTGGAAAAGGTGTGCTCAAAGTCACGCCTGAACGTTCGTATTATTTGCCGAACAGACGCGAACCGTTTCAACAAAAAGCTAAAGGACACGGTAGCGGTCGAGCGCGAAAAGTTGGTACTCGACGTGGAGCTGCAGGATCAAACGGCCCCAGCCGAGTGGCTCTTCAACGGCAAACCGATAGAGCCCAACGACCGAGTCGAGATCAAGAATCTCGGCGGTGGGAAGCATCACCTCGTTTTCAACAAGGTCGAGATGACCGACGACGGAGAGATAACCTGTACCAGTGGGGAGCTGACGAGCAGCTGTAAACTGACGGTGAAGAAGGGAGAGAGCAAACCGATACCGGAGATACCCGAGAAGGTCGAGGGACCGTGCTCGGCTCCTCTCATCTTCATCGTGCCCTTCAGAGGTAAGCGATCGTCCACCCCGAGAACCATCCGGGAACAATCGTGCCCCCCGTCCATTCGTGCGTTACCTAATCGGGAGGTATTTTTCCAGTCGAGGGTACGAAGCAAACTCCGGTCGAGGCGAAACTCATGAAGGACGGGAAAGCGTTGCCGTTGAAGGACGTCGAGGTTGTCGTCGGAGAGGACAAGATAACCTACAGAATAAAAAAACCTACGAGAGAAAAATCGGGCATCTATCAACTGGAGATATCGAACGGTCAGGGTACGGTGACGGAGGACGTCAACATCGTTATGCAGGACGTTCCGTCGGCCCCCAGAGACGTCGACGTGACCGACGTCTTTGCCACGTCTTGCGTCGTCACGTTCAAACCGTCGTCCGACGACGGCGGTGCCCCCATCCTCAAGTACCTCATCGAGCGTCTGGACATGAGCCTGAAGGCTCAGTGGGACGGCGTCGGCGAGGTTAAAGCCGGTGAAACGTGCAGCTACAAGGTCGAGGATTTGGTCGCCAAGAAGCAGTACAAGTTCCGTATCGTCGCGGTCAACAAGCTGGGCAACAGCGAACCGGCCCTCTTCGGCAAACCGGTCCTCGCCAAGGATCCTTGGGGTCGGTCTTTTTGTTATTCATAAATTCATCGAAACTCCACACTCGGACGAAACGAGCAAACGTCACGAATTCTCGATTTACAGACGAACCGGGAAAACCGTCGAACGTGGAGGTGACCGACTGGGACGTCGATCACGCCGATCTCAAGTGGGTAAAACCGGAGAACGACGGAGGAGCGCCGATCACCGGTTACGTCATAGAGTACAAGGACAAATTCGGCAAGGAGTGGGTAAAGGGCAAAGAGATCGACGGTGACGTGACGAAGGGAACGATCGACGGTCTGAAAGAGGGAGTGCAGTACGAGTTCCGTATACGCGCGGTCAACAAGGGCGGAGTCGGCGAGCCGTCCGACGCTACCAAGCCGATAATCGCCAAGTGCCGATTCGTCAAGCCCTTCATCATTGGCGATCAGCTGACGAATCTCGTCGTCAAGAAGGGACAGGTCATCAAGTACGACATCAAATTCGGCGGCGAGCCGGAACCGGAGGTTCACTGGTTCTTGGGTCAAAAGGAAATAGTCCAGGACGCCGCCGAGAGAATAACCATCGACAAGTACGAGAGAAACAGCGTGTTGACGATCCGCAAGACCACCAGACCCGATTCCGGAAAGTACAAGCTCGTGTTGACCAACAGCTCGGGAACCTGCGAGAGCATCGCCGACGTCGTCGTACTCGGTGAGTTTTCGGCGCTGCTCTCCGATCGATCAGAAAAGAACGAAAAAAAAATCTCTACACTCTCGTAATCGCTGTACTCGTCAGACAAACCGTCCGCACCGCTCGGACCGTTGGACGTCGAGGAGGTGCGATCGGATCACGTGAGTGTCAAATGGAAGAGACCGGCCGACGACGGTGGCACCGACATAACCGGTTACACCCTCGAGAAAATGGACGTCGACACGGGCCGTTGGATTCCGGCCGGTGAGGTTGGCCCGAACAAGGACAGTTTCACCTTCACGGGGCTGACTCCGAACAAAAAGTACAAGTTCCGAGTAAAGGCCGTCAACAAGGAGGGCGAATCCGAGCCGTTGGTCACCGACGAGTCCATAGTGGCCAAGAATCCCTACGGTAAGCTGGAAAGCCAAACTCTTTTTTCGTTAGTCACGAGATCACCCGTCGACCCGTTCGAGATTGAAACGTGTGAGTTTTGCATCGACCGGACCGAACAGACGAGCCCGACAAGCCCGGCCGACCGGAGATCTTCGACTACGACAACACGAGCGTTTCTCTGCGATGGGCGAAACCGGAAAAAGACGGCGGCAGGCCGATAACTCACTACACCGTCGAGATGAAGGACAAATTTTCGCCGGATTGGGTCCAAGTCGCAAAAACGACGGACCCCAATCCCGAGATCAAGGTCGAGGGGTTGAAGGAAAAAATGGTCTATCAGTTCCGCGTCCGTGCTCACAACAAAGCCGGGCCCTCACAGCCCAGCGAGCCCACCGACAATCACATCTGCAAGCACAGGAATCGTACGTATTTCCGACGATTCTCCCTCTCTCGGGCGCGCTACTATTCCCTCTCGAGAGGCGGCTTTGTCTCACGGATGAACGCTCCGCTCCACAGTGAAGCCGAGAATCGACCGAACGAATCTGAAATCCGTAATCATCAAGGCCGGTCGAACGCACAAGTGGTCGGTCGACGTAACGGGCGAGCCACCGCCAACGTGCACTTGGATATTGCGCGACGGAATTCCCCTGACCACGACCGATCGCGTCAAGATCGACAACGTCGATTATCACACGGAATTCTCGATCGTTAACGCGACCCGGAAGGACACCGGAAAGTACACGCTCAGGGCCGAAAACGTAAACGGCTCGGACGAGGAGTCCGTCGAGCTCACCGTTCTCGGTTAGTCGTTGCTCCGAGCGGAAACGAAACGTCGACGAAGCGCCGATCCGTGCGATTGATCGGCGATCTATTTCGCGTTGCAGGAAGACCGGATCCACCGAAGGGCCCGTTGGTCGTGTCCGACGTCACCAACACATCGGCCAAGGTCAAGTGGGAGAAGCCCGAGGACGACGGTGGCGTGCCTATAAAGGAATACGAGATCGAAAAGTTGGACACGAAGACGGGCAAGTGGGTGCGCGTCGGCAAGGTCCCGGGCGACTCGCCGAACACCGAGTTCCAAATCACCGGCCTGAATCCCGGCAGCGAGTATCTCTTCCGCGTAACCGCGGTCAACGACGAGGGCGACTCGGACCCGTTGACCAGCGAGCGCCCGATCATCGCCAAAAATCCGTTCGGTCGGTAGCCTCGCCCGAGTCGACTCCTTCTTCCGTTTCTCCGTGCTCAATCGGTACACTATTTTTTCAGACGAGCCGAACGCTCCGGGAACACCGATCGTTACCGATTACGACAACGAGTCGGTCAGCCTCGAGTGGACGCCGCCCGACTTTGACGGTGGATCGCCGATCGAGAAATACATTATCGAGAAGAAGGATCGTTACAAGCCCGACTGGGAAAAAGCTATGGAAGTTCCCGCGACCGCCGGACCGGTCGCGAAGGTCATGGGGTTGAAGGACCGCGGTGAATATCAGTTCCGGGTTATCGCGGTGAACAAGGCCGGTCCTTCGCCACCCTCGAGCGCCTCCAACACGCAGATGGTCAAGCACAAAGCGCGTGAGTATTCTCATAAATTCCGTAAAGTACTTTCGCGATTCCCGACGGCGGCGTGACGGAAAGGCGTATTCGCTTCGCAGTCAAGCCGCGAATCGACAGGACGAATTTGAAGCCGATCATCGTGAGGGCCGGCAAGCCTATAAAGTACGACATCGACGTGAGAGGCGAGCCACCTCCGGAAATAACGTGGTACCGAGCGAACGAGCTCGTCAAGCCCGGTGGCAACGTGAGCATCGAGAACGTCGACTACAACACGAAACTCTCCATCACCGACAGTATCCGAAAGAACACGGGGGTTTGGAAAATCCGGGCCGTCAACGCGTCGGGCGAGGACGAAGCGGAGGTCGAGGTCACCGTGTTGTGTGAGTATCCGGTCTCTCCCGTAGGAACCCCGCAGGGGGGGGGGGGGGGGTAGAGGCGCGCGACGCTCGCGCGTACAATCACGTTTCTTTTCTGCGCGCAGCCGCGCCCGGGAAACCAAAGGGTCCGTTGAAGGTATCGGACGTGACGAAGAGCGGTCTCAAGCTCGCCTGGGAGAAGCCGGAGGACGACGGCGGAAAGCCGATAACGGGTTACCAAGTGGAGAAACTGGACAAGTCGACGGGACGCTGGGTGCCGGTCGGCCGTACGAACGACACGGAAATCGAGGTCAAGGGTTTGACCGAGGGTCACGAGTACGAGTTCCGCGTGAAGGCTCTCAACGAGGAGGGCGAATCCGAGCCTTTGACGACCGAGGGCGGTGTCGTTGCGAAGAATCCGTTCGACGTTGCCGGTCGTCCGGGAGTCCCGGAATTCGAGGACTGGGACGTCGATCGGGTCGACCTGAAGTGGACCGCTCCGAAGGACACCGGTGGGGTCCCCATAACCGGCTACATTATCGAGAAGAAGGAGAAATTCTCGCCGCACTGGGAGGAAGCGGTGGTTACGAGTTCGCCGGAGCCGAAGGGTCGAGTCCCCAATCTGAAGGAGGGCTCGACTTATCAGTTCCGCGTACGAGCGGTGAACAAGGCGGGTCCCTCGGAGCCGAGCGATCCGACCAAGCCGCACGTCGCGAAAGCGCGATTCCTCAAGCCTCACATAAACCGCGACAAGCTTCAAACGGTTAAAGTACGGGCGAGCCAGCACGTCAAGCTCGACGTCGACGTCAAGGGTGAACCCCCACCAACGATAACCTGGAGTTTCCGCGGTCAGACCCTCTCGAACACGCCGAATTGCAAAATCGAGAACGAGGATTACAACACCAAGCTGATACTGTCGCACACCAGTCGAAAGGACACGGGCAAGTACACGATCAAGGCGGTGAACGATTCGGGCGAGGACGAGGCCGACGTCGAGATCATAATCCTCGACAAGCCGGGCAAGCCGGAGGGTCCCTTGGAGGTCGTCGACGTCCACAAGGAGGGTTGCAAGCTCAAGTGGAAGAAACCCAAGGACGACGGCGGTTTGCCGCTCTCGAGTTACGTAATCGAGAAAATGGACGCCACCTCCGGACGCTGGGTACCGGCCGGTATCTGCGATCCGGACAAAACGGAGCACGTACTGACGGGTCTGGAGCCCGGTCACAAGTACGAGTTCCGAGTCAAGGCCGTGAACGAGGAGGGCGAGTCGGAAGCGTTGAACACGGATTCGGCGGTCGTCGCGAAGAATCCGTTCGACGCGCCGGGCGCCCCGGGTCTACCGGAAATCATCGACTGGTCGGAGAACAGCGTGACCCTCAAGTGGGAACCGCCGATCAGAGACGGAGGCGCCCCCGTAACGGGCTACATCCTCGAGATGAAGGAGAAGTTTGGAACGTCTTACGTCAAAGCCGCGGAAACAACGGGACCAAAGTGCCAGGGTATCGTGCCCCGATTGGTCGAGGGCAATCAGTATCAGTTCCGGGTGCGCGCCGTCAACAAGGCCGGCCCCGGTGAGCCCAGCGAGGCGACCAATCCGCACACGGCCAAGGCCCGTTGGCTCAAGCCGCGCATCGATCGCACCAATCTCCAGCCGATAACGGTCAAGGTCGGTCTGACCGTGAATCTCGACGTGAACGTAATCGGCGAGCCCCCGGCAAAGGTCACCTGGAGCTTGGCCGAGAGGGAAATAACGACCGACGAGACCTATCGGATCGACAACGTCGATTACAACACAAAGTTCTTCATAATGAAGGCGAAACGCGCGTTGGCCGGTAAGTACGTGATAAGGGCGAAGAACGAGGTCGGCGAGGACGAGGCCGAGGTCGAGATAACGGTTCTCGGGAAGCCGGGCAAGCCGAAGGGTCCTCTCGACGTGTCGAACGTCACGAAGCACGGCTGCAAGCTCAAGTGGAAGCGTCCGGAGGACGACGGCGGCTCGCCGATCGAGTACTACGAGATCGAGAAGCTGGATCCTCTGTCGGGCGCTTGGATCTCCTGCGCGAGGTCGACCGAGCCCGAGGCCAACATAACCGGTCTGCTCGAGGGCAAACCCTACAAATTCCGCGTCAAAGCCGTCAACAAGGAGGGCGACTCGGAGGAATTGGAGGCCGACAAGTCGATTATCGCGAAGAATCCCTTCAACGAGCCCGATCAGCCCGGCCGTCCGGAGATCAAGGACTGGGACCGGGACTTTGTCGATCTCGAGTGGAGGGCACCCCTCGACGACGGGGGCGCTCCGATCGAGAAGTACATCGTGCAGATGCGCGACAAGGACGGCAGGCAGTGGGTGGACGCCGCGATGGTCGTCGGCGAACGCACCAGCGCCAAGGTGACCGACGGCATCGAGCCCGGTCACGAGTACGAGTTCCGGATCGTCGCCGTCAACAAGGCCGGTCCCAGTGACCCCAGCGAGGTCTCCAAGAGCGTCGTAGCCAAACCGAGATTCCTCGCGCCGCGCATCGATCGGAAGAACCTGCAGAAGAAGGTGTTGCGCGTCGGCCAGATGCTGAGGTTGGAGGCCGACGTTCAGGGCGAACCTCCACCGTCGATCGTGTGGACGCTGAAGGGATCGGTGCTGAAGAGCGTCGATCGCTTGACGATCGAGAACGAGGAGTATCGCACGCTCTTCGTTCTGAACAAGCTGAAGCGCATGGACACGGGCGCGTACACGGTCACGGCGAAGAACGACAGTGGAACCGACGAGGTCGAGATAGATGTGCGAGTGCTCGGTAAACCGAGCAAACCCAAGGGCCCGTTGGACGTCTCGAACGTGACGGCCGAAGGCTGCAAACTCAAGTGGAACAAGCCCGAGGACGACGGCGGCGAGCCCGTCGATCATTACGTCGTCGAGCGAATGGACGTCGACACCGGTCGGTGGGTGCCGTGCGGCACGAGCAAGACTCCCGAAGCCGAGATAACCGGGCTGAACGAGGGCAAGGATTATCAGTTCCGCGTGAGGGCCGTCAACGCCGAGGGCGAATCGGAGCCTCTCGAGACGGACGTCCCGACGACCGCGAAAAATCCGTTCCGCGAGCCGGACGCACCCGGCAAACCCGAGATCCGAGATTGGAGCAGACGTCACGCCGATCTCAAGTGGAAGCCGCCGAAGAACGACGGTGGGGCTCCCATTGAAAAGTACATTATCGAAAAGAAGGATGCCTACGGAAAGTGGCAGAAAGCCGCGGAGGTACCCGGCAACCAGACTCAGGGCACCGTCGAGGATCTGACCGAGGGACAAAAGTATCAGTTCCGCGTGAAGGCCGTGAACAAGGGCGGTGTCGGGGCCGCCAGCGATCCGAGCGAGGTTCTCACGGCCAAGGATCGTTTCGCCGCACCGAGAATCGATCGAACGAACCTTCGCGATATGACCATCAAAGCCGGGAATCACATCCGTCTGGACGTGAAAGTGAGCGGTGAACCGCCACCCTCCAAGACCTGGTATCTCAACAAGATCAAGCAGGAGGATCGGGACCTCGTTACGATCGAGATCGACAGTTATCGAACGAAATTCATGGTGTCGGCGGTGACGAGGGCTCACTGCGGCACTCTTACGCTCAAGGCCGAGAACGACTCGGGCAAGGACGAGGCTTCCATCGAAATTATCGTCCTCGACAAGCCCGGGATGCCCGAGGGTCCCCTCAAGGTCAGCGACGTCCACAAGGAGGGCTGCAATCTCAAGTGGAATCCGCCCAAGGACGACGGCGGTGTACCCATCGAGCATTACGTCGTCGAGAAGATGGACACCGAGACGGGACGCTGGGTACCCGTCGCACGGACCAAAGACACCAACTTTGAGGTGGAGAATCTCGTCCCCGGACAAGAGTACAAATTCCGCGTCGCGGCCGTAAACGCGGAGGGCGAATCCGAACCGCTCGTCACCGAGACCAGTATCGTCGCCAAGAATCCCTTCGGTGAGACGTCATCGACGGCTCGATCGTTTAAACGAAACGCTTTAAAAAATCGAATAAAATCTAACGTTTCGTTTTTTCTGTCCTCGTCGCACAGATGAGCCCGGTCCACCCGGTCGTCCCGAGCCAACCGATTGGGACAAGGATCGCGTCGACCTGAGATGGACTCCACCGTTGAAGGACGGTGGATCTCCGATCACCGGGTACGTGATCGAGAAACGGGAAAAGGGCTCGCCGCGCTGGATAAAGGCCGGCGAGGCCGGTCCCGAGGATTGCAAAGGTCGAGCCGAGAATTTGGACGAGGGAGCGGAGTACGAGTTCCGCGTTAGGGCGGTCAACGCCGCCGGTCCGGGTGAACCTTCGGACATGAGCAAATCGATCGTAGCCAAGAGTCGCAAGGGTAAGCCTCGTCTCGATCCGTTCTGTCGCTGCGTCCTCGATAAACCCTCGCGAGCCTCGCAACCCCGCCTCTCATTCGCACTCTTCGTCACGCGCAGTTCCACCAAAGATCGACAGACGCAATCTTCGGGACGTCCAAGTTCGCGAAGGCGAACGTTTCCACTTTGACGTAAAGGTAACGGGTGAACCGGCCCCCGAGGTCACTTGGTCGATCGACGAGAAGAGCGTGCAAGTAACGTCTCATCGAAGAATCGAGAACGTCCCGTACAACACAAAGTTCTTCAACGACCGCTCGGAGCGCAAAGACACGGGAATGTACAAGATCACGGCTGTCAACCAGTACGGCACGGACACCGCGGAAGTCGAGGTCGTCGTTATCTGTGAGTATCGAGTCTCGAAAGCGCGTATTCGTCGCGGCAAAAGTGTCCAACTTGCAGATAAATTTGGAATCCAACCGGAACTTTTCAGCGAAACCGTCCAAGCCGGAAGGTCCGTTGGACGTGTCGGACATTCACAAGGACGGCTGTACGCTCAAGTGGAAGAAGCCAAAGGACGACGGTGGAGAACCGATCGAGTGTTACCTCGTGGAGAAGTACGACCCTGATACCGGAATTTGGCTGCCGGTTGGCAAAACCGTCGGCACGGAAATGAAGGTCGAAGGTTTGACCCCGGGTCACGAGTACAAATTCCGTGTAAAGGCGATCAACAGCGAGGGCGAATCCGAGCCGTTGGAGACTTACGGATCGATTATCGCGAGAGATCCTTTCAGTGAGTATCTTTGGTGAGGAATCGCTCGCTCGACGAGCCGAACATCGACTGACGGTTCGTCACCTCCCCCCGTAGCCGTACCCGACCCGCCCGGAATACCGGAGCCGACCGATTGGACCGCCCACCAAGTCGATCTCGCCTGGAAGGAGCCCTTCACCGACGGTGGTTCCCCGATAACCGGTTACATCGTCGAGAAGAAGGACAAGTACAGCTCGCTTTGGGAAAAGGCTATTGAAACGAATTCACCGAAGCCGAGCGCTCTCGTGACTGGTCTGATCGAAGGCAACGAGTATCAGTTCCGCGTCATAGCCTTGAACAAAGCCGGACAATCGGAACCCGGCGACTGCAGCAAGACGTTCCTCGCGAAGCCGCGCTACCGTGAGTACCGTTCTCCTTCCGACAACCGGCGATCGCGCGAATCGCAGTTTCAAGTTTTTTTTTTTTTTTTTTTTTTTTTTTTTTTTTTTTTTTTTTTTTTTTTTTTTTTTTTTTTTTTTTTTTTTTTTTTTTTTTTTTTGTTTTTTTTTTT
>JAPYZJ010002057.1:0-23652 GCA_030522765.1 Ophioninae sp. B BG-2022a
CTTGGGATCAGCAAAAAAACTAACACTTGATATTGCTTCCCTTAAGTGGGCGCCACAATATTTTCGCCCGGGGCGTCAGTGGCCCTTACGCCGGCACTGATCATCAATTTCTGATTCTCTGAAATCCGAGTTTATTTTTCTTTACACCTAAGACGTGCAGTTTTATTCAGCGACCAACAACTATGAATGATACTGGTATTGGGGTGTTACTGGATAAATAAAAAGTTATTTTTATTTATTAAATAAATTGCAATTCGGATAAATGAAAATAAAAACTTATTTGTATTTATTCAAAATCGTGGATCTACAAATAGGCAATTTTATAACATTAATAATTAGAAATGTCCATTTTTTAATTTCAATGATAATTCAAGTCAGCATTAGATGATATTGGCACGTGCTTGACTGACATTTCGTCGTTGATTGCAATTGACCAATTTTTCCAATGTACACTACTGCTCAAAAGTATTTGGCCACCTGCATTCTATTCAAGTTACAAACAATACTTTAAAAAAGCCTATTTATTAGGTTTTATTGATTGTCTTTCACTACAAAATACTTATCTACGGTAAAATCGTAAACACCTTATTGATATTTGACGACTCCTGGTCATAAGACCTAAATAGTGATATTGACGCTATTGGTTGCCGAAGCTTTGTGAGGCTGTCATTAAAAATAAAGGTGGACACATAGATGAGTTCAAAATTAAAAAAACTGTATTATTGTAATGTCTAAAACTTACTAAATAAATGTTGGGGTTCCTTTATTCCATGTACACCCTTGCGGGTTTTTACATATCTCCTCTCTTATTTCTCCTCGAGTTCCAAATTCTCCGTGCCTCCGTAACCTTCCATTGGTTCATCTTTTTCCTGTCATTCCCTACCCGCACTTCGCTAAGCTAACCTACCACTAATAAACAGTTCAAATAATTATGAAGTATTTTAATTCAATCAAACTTTTACAAAATGTATTTTACTCAGAGGCCAAATACTTTTGAGCGGTAGTGTACCAACAGAAATTGTCTCATTTTAAAATGTAATGAATACGAAATGTAATTGACAATTAATATATCATGAGTTTTCAACGATCGCCGATTGATGCATTGTTAAAATGAATAAAATCCAATGAACCTGGATTCAATGAATTTTTCGTAAGGAAAAAAACGCGAATGGTGTTATGGCGGAAATGATGAAGCTTTGAACGGATATATAAGTGGTGTTTGAGGTATTCGGTTGACAATTTTAAGAATATGTCCCGAATGCAACCTTGCGCCACTATGACTATAATTACACTGCTGATCCGCTCATCCCTCGTTATTTTCAAAGTACCGAAAAATAAGATTATTTAACATCTCGCCAAAGACAAATATAAATATATTATCAATGTAATTTCAATGTTGAAAATATTTCAAAAATTTTTATTTGTAAGTATTTCGTGGCAAAATAGTTAGTTGAGTCGGTCCCTGTCAGTAGCCATTTTTTTATTAATGTATGAATTGATGCAAATTTAGATATGCATCAATTTGATGCAACTGATTAAAATCTCTAACTAAATCGATTTCTAATTAAATCATTTTAATTTGGTTTCAATTTGATTTAATTTAATTTAATTTATGTAAATTAATAATTTCATTGATGCAAATTAATTGATTTGATTTCAAATCAATTAATCTTTAATTGATTTGAATCTTGAATTAAATCGATGTCTAAATATATCATTTTAATCTACTTCAAGTTTGATTCAATAATTTAACTGCTACAAATTAATGAATTCGAATTAATTTTGATTCATTAAAAAATCTATCAATACCAAATCATCTTATGTAATTCGAGTTGAACTTTGCCTCGTTGGAAACCGATTTTTCTTTCAATATCTTATTTTCATGATTATCGAAAGTGACATTTTAAATAAATGGGTAAGTAAAAGTGATAAAAAAATGTTTGGATAATTCTCGTAGCTCAAATCCACGAACAAAAATTTGTTGCATGCCATTAATCATCAAAATTTTACTTAAAATTTGGATTGGAGAGGTTTCGGGTCTTTAACAGCAATCTCCCGCCCCCCTCCTACTTGTTTGGGCTATTTGTATAATTTTGCACGCTTAATAACAGTTATCATATATTTATTAGGGACTACGAAATTATCAGGTGGATAATTGTATTGTGTGAAAGGGACTATTCGAGAATGAGAAATTAATGAAAGCCCTACTCACCTAATAATCCATATAGGACAATTGGGTGATTACGTGGGGAAAGTGGTCCCTCTTTTTGAAAGGTCAAATAAAGTGGATAGCGGAAACTTTTAATTACCTTCTTTTTTGTTTACTTCTCGTAAACGCGGTTTTCATTGTCAGAATTGATCGAGATCGTTATTCCATAAATTTAGAAGCCGCATTTAACATTTATTGGCATTTTTTTCACCAAATATTTATTTCCGTTCCGCAACTATTGATTAAGTTTTTGCAACGAGAGTTTCGTTTCCATCAAATTTATCTGCGACAATAAAAAATTGAAATTTAAACTTTGAAAAAGGTTTGAAAAAGAATAATTGAACTTTAAAAAAGAATTGAAAAGATAATTTAAAAAATCTTTTGGAAAGATTTAAAAGATCATAAACTCAAACCTAACAAAAGTTAAAAAAAATTGAATTTAATCATAAGATTGAAAAAATAATAAACTTAAGCTTTCCAAAGGTTTAAAAAATAATAATTCAATTTTTCATAGTCTCGAAAATAATGTGAATGGTATAAGCTCTCGCGTGAAATGATACTATAATTTTGCTACGATAAATGTCCACCGCAATTGTGGTAAAAACCTAAAGGCTTCGACATTGATGGAATCGTCATTAATGTCTATACCTTGCGTATGGAAAATATCGGAAAAGTACTGTTAGATATAATTACTTTCACCTAAATAATTGACGATTCATTAGTATTTCCGTCGTCAGACGGAACATTTGGGTTCAATGGATAGATAAACGATCGTTGCCTAAGGGCCATTCTTCTGAAGCTAAAAATTAAAGATGTATCACGTGACGTATGAGACGAGACAATCGAAACTTTTGGAAAATCACTGGAGGGCGTTACCTACCGTTGGCAACTTTTTCTTTATACTTATGAGCAAACCCGAACAAACCCAAACATTTAACGTTGTATTCGTCGTTAAAGTTGTAAATAATTATTCCAACAAATTAAATATATCGTAAAATGTTTAATATTATGGATTGAATATATTATTTTATATATTACAATACATCAAAGTTTATTTAAAATATATTATAAATCATTATAATATATTTTGAATAAACTTTTATTTATTTTAACAATTTTTTTTGTATGTACAGCTTTTAAGCGAAAAATATGGAGATTGTATAAAAGATGTACCACGTGAGTACGAGAGAAATCGTTGAAATATTAAAATCGATTTTAAAGCGATTTTTCCAACGAATAAACATTTTAATTGTAACATTGAAGCATCACTCCTGCGTCTATAAATTCTACAGGGACTGACGCTCCATTCATCATCGCCAACTTAAACCCCGATGAGAAAAACGATTTTGAAAAATTTCGAGGTTATGTTGATCTTCAACGTGTCGTTACTAGGATTTGTACATGAAATTAAATTTTACGCTCGTATTTACGATATTGAAGTTTGCATTTTTAGAGTGGGAGGGAAAACGATTTTTTCTTTTTTTTTATTGGTCACAAACTTTTTTGACCTTGACCACGAAAAGGAATGATTTCAGCTAATGTCGTTAGAGATTTACGATCGTTGGAAAAATAGAGCTTTATTACGATAGATTAAAAAAATATTTGGATAAAAAAACGAAATCATTGGTTTTTATTCAGAATAATTTGTATTTCGAGTTTTTTAAGTATAATAAATACTGTGGAACGTTTCAATTAACAAAAATTAATTGTGATTCTTTATCTATTCTCCCATGAGTTTCTCCTTGTACCTATTCGTATTTCTTGTTGAAAAACGCCTTGGAACGCTCCTTATGAAGGGCAAGAGGGAGAGAGGACTATCACCTGTTGCACATAACTTCCCTCGATTTCATACGTTCTCGGGGTCATGGATGAATCGGAAATTCTATAAAAAGTTTGACCGATAAATTTACAGTACGAGTGCTGAAATTAAAAGTTCGCCATTCATCGATGCAGGCAAGCCCTGCCACATAAATTTGAAAAAAAAACTGGCGTTACGTTGCCTTGAAAAAATTGAAAAGGAAACTGCCAGAAAGCCACTATACCTGTAATAAAAATCAGCCTTTTTTAATATTTTTTTTTTAAATTAACTTAAACTTTTTTTTCAACTCAATTGAAGATATATTATACATACGTCAAAGCAATTTATTAATGTTAATAATTATGAAGTATCAATGCGATTTTACTATTAATAAAATAAAAATTATTATTGGATAAATGTAAAGATTAATTATAATTTTTAATTAAAAACATGAATAATTTACTATGAAAGCATTTTAAAAATCAAATGTTATTTTCACCTAAACTCATTACACCTATTTTTTCAAAATGTGCTGTAAGAAATAGTAATTGAAAAAACAAGGATTCCCCCCCCCCCCCCCCCCCCTAACACGATAGCCATTACAATTACGTAACAATCTTTTAAAATATGTTAAAAAGTGCTGTAACTCCATCACTTTTGTGAATTATAACACAGTTGATGGTATCAGCATTTTTGAAAGTACGCACTACAAGAAAATACCGAAAAAAGTGGAGTTTTCGAATTAGTCAAAGTGGAATTTTCCCTAATTGTTTCAAAATATTTGATTCTGAAAAAATCGTTGTTATTTTCGATTTTCCTCAGAACAATTCGATTTGATCGACACTTCTGCTGTCGGAAAAAAGGCAAGATGTTTCGTTGAGCCGCCATGTTTTTTCGACTCCAGTGAAACCGGAAGTTTATTTGCTCGCAGGGAGGTACGTTGGATCACGACCAATAAAGTTACGGAAGAGTTCATGGAAGCAGAGGAACCTGGAGACCGTCAGAAAAAAAGAGAAAGAGAAGCAAGCCTTAATCGGGTTGCTGACTGGCCGGTGACGCTTCGCGGATTGCCCGTTTCAATCGTGGTATCAAGGCAACTAAGGGACTCTCGTCGCGGACTGAAACCCAATCGTGTCGTAATCCCAATGTGCCCGCTTCGATCCTGGCAGTGATGTATCGACAAACCACTTTATGATGGTTGAATGATAAATATGAATTGTACAGTTTTGACTACGTCGAACGGATCAAGAAATCCGAAAGTCCAAATCTCGAATAAAGCGTTCGATCTATCGATAATTGAAGATCTCCTTTGGAATGGTAATATAAAAATGTACGAATACAAATTTCAACGTTTCTTCCTTCGTAGTCCATTTTTTCCCTGCATGTCCATAACCCCTAGTGATCTAGTTATTACACCACATACCTAGTGATTAAACTGACGATCCAAAAATACTAGAAAAAAAACAATAAAACGTAAAAAGAAATAAATTCGCGAGATTTAACAACTATTTCTTGATATTGCTGTTTATCAACTATCTTCTGCAAGTACAAAATTTAATAATAACAGCATATATTAATAAAACCTAGAAATTCTAAAATTGTAAAAATTCTGGAATTCTAAGTATTTCGAAAATTCTAGAATTCTGATAATTCTAAAAATTCGAGAAAATCTAAAAATTCTAAAAAACTTTGAGGTCTAAAAGGGATTCAAAAAACGTTTCTCAATGTTTTTCCGTTTTTCGGCGATGACAACAAATGTCATAATCGCTACTTCCTATTTTTATCGTAATTGAGAATTCCCCTCCTTTTTATCGCTTTTCTGTTTTGACGGTATCGTCGTCTTGCACCGTGTCATAAAGACTGTTCATAAAGATCCAAGTGTAACCGTGCCAGTCCAATAACATCACATTCCAATAACATTCAGAGGCTACAATATAGCTACTTACTTTGGCAACGCGGTTATTGCCTCAGAAGCAATATAAAAACCTTTTTGTTCCTTTCGTGCAGCTATTGTATGCTTGATGATTTCCTTGTTTTTCGGTTAGTTCTATGCTGGTCTACACGTTATTGGATGTCTGCATTAGTGGCTTGAGAGAAGAGAATGCCCAATTCGACAACGACGCTTTTTTTAACCCTACATTTCCGGTTGTCCCTACCATTTGTTATTGATCTGAAAAAAAATTTTCAATGTTTTGTTGATTTCAATGTTTCAAAAATTTCAATGTTTGTTATATTCATTTTGATTTGTTTTATTATTTCATTTTTTCGGTAAGTCGGAACTACAGTACAATTTAGTATAAATTAGACAAAGGTGAAGATATGTCAATCTTCTACATGTCCTTAATGGCACGTAGAAGATCGACATAACCTCACAAATTCTTGATTCCATCGATTCCATTAGGTTATGTCGATTTCCTACATGTGCTTAACATTTTGACTACCATGTGGGTCACCAGTGACCGGCACACGCATATGAAATACGTTGCAGAAATTTAGCGTGGCGGTCATAGGATTAATGGCACGTAAAAGATTGACATAACCTTACAAATTCTCGATTCCATCGATTCCATGAGGTTATGACGATCTTTGACCTGCCATAATCTTCCATATCTATAAAAGACAATGTGTGTATGTATGTTCCTGATAGACTCAGAAACGGCTGAGCCGATTTCGATGGAATTTTCAGGCAATCTTCAGATAGCCCCGGCAGGTGATTCTGTCAAGTTTAGTAGCGATCTACTCAATATTTTTTTTGTTGGTGACAATCTTCCCGCGCTCGCGAATAGAGAGGAAGGAAATAGGATCGTTGAACAAAGTTCATGTGAATTGTGATAGTTGCATTATCAGGGTTTTTTTTTCTTAATTTATTGTTTTATATTAAGTTTTTTGTAGTGAAGATTTGAAAATAAAACCATTATTCTTACATGAAGAATTGTAAGAAAACATTCAAATTATGTAAATGTACGCCCAGCAAAGAGGGCGGGATGTGCCATATAGGAGATCGACAGAACCTCCCAAATATTCGATTTCACTTTTCTGTTTTCGCACTTTCCATTTTTTTTTGTGAAACCAAGTATCAGGCCCTCGAAGTTGCAAACAAACGAACACGTTCGAAACTCGCAAGATTTTCTGACGGGGGTTGACCCGCTTGGAAGCAAGGAATTTGTGATTCTCGACTCGGCATCAAAGTGTGCTCCAATGGTTGAAAGAGCAGCGGATGCCGGAGAGGGTGAGGAGACCGAGACAAATCCTCTTGGAGTGAGCATCCGAGACTTTACCCGCTAACCTCATTGATTATCTCTCTCGTCGGGAGTTATACCCTTCGATATCGTCACGATGAAAGTCCCTCCCCACAATCCGATAGAATACCTAAACTCCCAATGGTAAATTCATTTTTACCGCGGCCCAGGTTTATGAGGGTGAGAGAAACGAGATTGGCGAGAGACACGGGAATGGCAGGAGTCTCTTACCGAACGGCGACATTTACGTGGGATGTTACTGCAAGGGCTGGCGACACGGCAAGGGCCTTTACGTTCTGAAAAACGGCGCGAGATACGAAGGCGAGTGGCGTCGCGGTTTCAAACACGGACAGGGTACGTTTTGGTATCCTGATGGAACGCGTTACGAAGGTAACCTCGAAACACCAACAAAAAACATACTCGGACATCTTCAAGTATGATCCGATAATAAATCATTAATTCTATCTAAATTAATTAAAGATAAACGTCATTCGCGAAAATAACAATTATTGACGTAAATACAAAAATATTGAAAATAAAAGGAAAAACAAAAAGTAAAAACGACGTAAGTTAAAATTTAAGGAAATAAAATAGGAATACTGCAAGATAAAAAGTAACAATAAAATAAGAAATATAAAAATGGATGAATGAAAAAAGAATTTTTTCGCGATCCACGTGAAAGGAGTCGCGAGCGAAAGTTCGTTGATTAATGAAATATATGAAAATGATTAAAGTATTGCCAAACTATTTCAAAGTGTGTTGATTTGAATTTGCTTCATTTCGCTTCAAATTTGCTTCATTTCGCTTCAAATTTGCTTCACTCGATTAAAGCGTTTGCAGATGATTGCTAATTAGTACTTAATTACTCAGAATAGCTAATTAGATTATAGATCATAAGAACGAGCTTGATAACAATTTTAGCTATCAAGCATAATTCCATTATATACGTTGCTTCGATAACTTCAAATTGTTTATAGAGTTTAATTAAAACGATTATTTGGGTACACAATTCGCACACAGACCTGACCTATTTTCCGTTTTTTTTAATCAACCGAGGTGATTGGAGACGTGACGTGAAAAATGGGTTTGGTGCTTACTATTACGCGAACGGTGACGTTTACGAGGGTGGCTGGAAGAAAGATCTCCGTCACGGTCTCGGGACGTACATCTACGAAGCAAGTGCCACGAAATTCATGGGTACATGGATAAAGGATCGTATGCAAGGTCTGGGTCAGTTGGTTCATCCGCGACACCGTTTTCACGGTTCCTGGCAACTCAATTTGGTAAGCTTTTTTATTCATCGCGCACTTTAAAAACTATACATCAATATTCATTACCATCTGAATTTCGTCGTAAATTCACTCACGAATTTACGATGAAACTTCATTTAAGTACCAAGCCATCTTATCAAATGACAATACTTAGAAAAAATTGTATTGTAATCAGTAGTTATGTAATAATTGTTATTATACCTTCAATTTTCAATATTAATATCGTAAATAATCATTGAAATATATGCAATTTAATTATATAATTAATACATTGTAATTCATGATTTATAATACTACATTTTTAAAAGTGTTTATTTATATTTATTCATCTATTAATGATTATAATAGAATGTATATAATTATTATAATTATTGACAGTAATGTTATATTTATTCATCATAATATAGTGATTATATTATAATCAATTTATGACAATATTTGTTACAATTTAGTATCAATAATAATACATCATTTAACACGAACACATTATTATTTATATTTAATTTTACATAACTAATTATAATGGCAATGTATTATTATTCTAATTATTCACATTAATGTTCTAACCCATAATTTTAATCTATTGGTTGTATTATTATTATTATTATTATTACTTATTACTCTAACAAATTCATTAAGTCTTTTTTTCATGGGAAAGTGATTATAATTTTTAAAAAAATATTTATAAGTTTAGTGAATATTTGTAATAGAGTTGTGACAAAAAATGAATTGTGGGCTATTTAGCAAAATTAATCATTTTTTTACCGGAAACAGCTCTTCAATATTAGATGGGAAATTTATGATGGAATAAAATTGTTATAAAAAATGAGGATATCATTAACTCAGGGAAAAGGAATTGAATTTTCAAAATCGGACAAAAATACAATGCCCACAAAATTGAGCATCATTTTGTAACATAATGTCACAATGTTACCCACACAAACCCAAACAAACCACATTTTGTGGCCATTGGACGGAAATGTTATGTTCATGAACGAATCGTATTGCAAATTGAACGAGCCTGGATAAATGTTCGTCCTCTGTTACGATTCATGCCTACGGGTGTCGATTGATTTTGTTCGCTATGTAGAACTAGCAACGAGGAAATAACGCTTTAATTATAAATGAACCATCGAGGCTCGTTCGTCATCGGAACTTTTCGTTGATCTAAATTCAATCGGATTTAAAAATACTTTGCCCTTTTTACGGATCCTATCTTTTTATGGAAAGCTCCGTGCGCCAAATGGAGCCCTAGTTTCTCTTTCTGATACCGTTCATAATTTTTTCATTGCATCCCGTGAATTCAACAAATCCTCTTGCATGGATTTAGTCGAGAATTATTACGCGACGATCACACGACTATAAAAATCACCATATTTGGGGGAAACCGGATTTTCGTCGTTTTTTAAATTTTCCTTCTTTTACGACGTAGCCCTACGGACGTGGATGTTTCGTTTTCGAAAATGGTTCGATGCTGCATGGCCATTACATTCATGAGAAAGATTCAACATACGAGGAAACTGAAAATGGCGTCGATTCTAACACAGTAATTCGAAACATTCAATTTTATTTTTGAAACGTCAACAACAAGACAAATAGTGGGGTATAATTTTAGTTAAACATTAAATCATGGGCTTACTAAGTTTGAGAAAAAAAGACGATATGATTGATTTTCAAAAAATGCAAATGAATTTTTGAAGAACGCGCAGTCGCGCGCGGAAAAATCTCTGTCGGCTGTCATTCGTATTTGCAGAACTTTTGCAACATTGCAAAAAGCACTCTATTTACAGATACTCCATGATTTTTTCTTCAATTTGAGCCTTTACTGAAAAATCAGTAGGTACTGTGCTGATTCTTCTGGGTCAATATTACAGAATCAGTGTATTTAATCAAAGATCAACATGGTACTGAAGAATCGGTAAGGTACTAAAGAATTAGTACGATATCGACACTGAAGATTCAGTCCTGTACCTACGAATCAGTACGATACCTAAGAATCCGTACGATACCTTAAAATCAGTATAGTACTGAAAAATCAGCATACGTCAAAATTTAAGACAAACTGTGGAGCATTTTAACGTCGTGAATTTCTGAAATTAAATAAAAACCTACAGAATAGTATATCAATTGTTGTCGACAGTACCTACGTCGAACCCAAACAAACCACTCGTCGTTTGTAATTTCAGTAAAAAAAATAATCGTAAACTAATTGTCCACAGATTTCAATTTCAATTTTCTTACGTCCTTCCTTTACGTGCTTTGAGATGTGGACATTTCTTGGCATTACCTTACAATGGCATATAAAGTTCCTCGACGTTATTATCGAATGGCAGCGCGATTGAATCTTGATATCGCTTACTTTGAGAGCAATTGACTTTTGGCATTAAGTTACATTCATTAAAACCGCGTAGGAAGCGCGTCTCGATAAGGAGGGGTCGTCGGATGACGGAAACAAAGAGGGCGGTCGTACGAATCCATCACCGGCGAATATAGTGGAACCGCTAAAACAAGGAATTCATCCCATCTGGCGAGCTCGCTACGTCACTCCTTACAATCCCGATTTGCTACCCCCGGCGCCCGTTCTCATCAAGGAGGAGGTGATTATTCAACTTTGATAAGCGATGTCCTCTGATCTGCAATTCCCTTCTCCTCGAGTCGTATAATCCTTTTCAAAAATGTTTGATCGTAGATTTTTAGTTCAAACGTTGAGATACGATAATATTTTAACGAAATTTGATCGAACGAATAATCGTACTTCTATAGTCAATAATATCTATATACTCTTAGCTATCGAAGTACGATCGGATTTGTTTTTTTACGAGAATGATAATAAAAACCATTTTTATTTCAAATACATGCTAAATAAGCCCTCCAAAAAGAATTCTCATTCGTTTTACTATACTCCTAAAGAAATTCTTCAATTTTTAACTTTTATCAATTGCTGCAACATCGATAGAAAAAAATCATTAAAAACAGAAATGAATTCTTAATAATTAAAATTCGTTTTCAATTATTTAAAAAAAACACATTTTGATACTCAAATAGATGCTAAATAACCCCTGCAAAAAGAATTTCCATTCTTTTTCTTATACTCCCGAAAAAATAGTTAAATATTTTACTTTTTTCGATTGCTATAAAATTAAATATTATCTCATAAAATCGTTTTCCCGTATCTTTTTTCCTATAAAACCCCATAAAATGAGATTGCATGGGAAAAAAGTAACCCCATAAAATCTATGTTCTCATGTTATCTTTTGGGACTTTTTTCGTATTGAAAAAACGGGAAACAATTTTACCAATTTTTTATTTTTAAACAATAATCATTGCATTCCATATAGTCGTAATGAAAATGGAGTATTTTGATGGATTTGGTCTAATTATATATGTGCACTTTGATATTCAATCGTTTCGTTGCTTTCACGACTATCGCCCGAGTTCATCGGTTCCATTGAAATTTTAATGGGGACGCAACCTGTCACCGGAAGTTATCGCGTCCGCTAACCTCTTAGTCAAATCACCTGCATAATTTGACGCGGAAGTGCCTTCCTCAGTTCCGTTTGGTGCTTGTGTGTCTGTGTTTTTTTCTCCATAATTGTTAACCGTCTTCCCGAATTACGTAAATCCAATAGGGCCTTCGTTCATCCGGTCTTTGTACGGATTAATCCACGATCGTTTAAATTCGCAATGAGAACTTCCGCTCGGTGTTTCCGCCAGTGAATAGACTCGTATTTTCCGTAGTTTTGTTTAATGAAATTACGATATCCGGTGTCTGGGATTGTCACTCCCCCTCTTCGCGTGTACACTTCGTCGTTCGTCGCTCATTTTTCTTTACGCTTCTCTCTTGACACCCTTCCTTCGTAAACCGTTAAATGATGCTTCGAAGAGGTTAGAATTTTCGTTCTAAATAGTCGAATCATAACCCTGGCAAAAACGAGCTCGAAACATAGAATCAATTACTAACCGAAACCAACCAACCCAAACAAACGCAAACGAACAAAGCTTTCAATTATTAACTCAAACAAAACTTTTCATCGTTTTCAATTGTCAATCCAAAGAAACGAAGAAAGATTTCAATTATTTCAATAACCTAGACAAACAACGCATTTAATTATTAACCCAAACAAAGCTTTGAATTTGAATTTAAAGATAGATTTTGTAACAATTCACCGGACACTTTTTGATATAACCCTACGTAATTGAGAATCAATTTTTGATACGTTTTCGATATGCAGTATCAATTTGTTTTCAAACTGTCTGATTGCATTCTGGGAAGGCAATAGCTATTGGGTAAATATGCATAAGCAATAAGTCTGTCGTAGGTGGTCGTGCATGCAGTTGATGTTTTGTTTCAGGATTCGACAGATTCTTCGTCCGAGAAGTGTAACGTGAGCGAAGTTGGGAGCGAGAAGGAGGAATATTTGAAATATCCGGAAGAAGAATACGGTGGAGAGTACGAGGGCGATTATTATCGAAAAAATTCACCTTACGGATCAGTAGCACCGGACTTTGGCGAATAACTCAAAATGGAAATTCTTCGTCGATAAAACGATCATTTTGTTTTATTTTGGAAATTATTGAATAAATCGACACATCCTTGCATATTGCATACGTGGTGTACAATTTCGACAATTAAGGCAGGAAAACCATTTACAAGGTTGTCAATTATGAGTTTCTGATGTTTTTTTTTCGTAGCAAGAATACACATAGACATATGGATATTTAAATGTGTTTTGTTTCATATTTTAATTATTCAAAAACCAATATAGACACTTTTTAAAATGCAAATTGCCGATCGTCTATCGCTAATGTTTAGAAGAAGATGTTCAAAAAATTGTTGCACTGCTGGAGGCTTCCTTCACGCTGTAATTATCAGAAAAATAAAAATGAGAATCATTTTTAGAGATAAAGCCCATACGCTGTCGGTGAACCAGGATTTTTGAGATATGTGCAAAATTCAGGAAACGGCAGCTTAATAAAGTCAATTTTGTGATTTTTCATGAATTTTTGCTATATTTAAGGGCAAAAGTAGGTTTTATTTTTGGAATTCAAAATATTATTTAAGTATACCGAGAAACTGCTTATGCAACAAAGATGCTTGACAAATTTCATCAATATCGGTGAAATAGTTTCTGAGTAATCATTTCAGCAGTTGGGAAAAACATAGTTCTGAGGAAAATGCGACCAAAGTCTGCATAGTCTGCAAAGTCTGTTTACTCGGCGCGAACGCTCTTGGCATCTTTTTGCGAAAACTCCAACAATCCTTGGAATTTCGCTGTAAAAATT
Organism: Ophioninae sp. B BG-2022a; assembly: GCA_030522765.1. Classification (NCBI taxonomy): domain Eukaryota; kingdom Metazoa; phylum Arthropoda; class Insecta; order Hymenoptera; family Ichneumonidae; species Ophioninae sp. B BG-2022a. Next base: position 13,801 of record JAPYZJ010002057.1, read on the forward strand.
GGACACAATATCCTTAAGAAATTTAACTGTCTTGCAGCGCCTCTAGTGCTGCAAGACAGCACTAGAGGCGCTGCAAGACAGTCTGCCTCGGCGACAAGGGTCGGCGGGTGAGGGGGAGGAGACTCCGTCTCAGTCTTACCCACGGACTTGACATACCTATTTATGAAAATGGCGAATTGATAGCACGTGGGGATATCTTTTCCGCGGAAGAATACGTCGTTAATGGCAATGAAACGATTTTCAAAGATTAAATTTCTACTTCAGGTTTGGCAAGTTTATCTTATGTCCGGTTCGTAGTCGAAATTTTACGTATTCAAATCTGTGTGAGAGTCAATCTTTTTACAACATTGGAAATGGTACATTATCCAGTTTTGCAGCTTGGCACTACACACCACCCAGTCATTTTCTTCAGCTATTTTTTAATAAATGCGCACGAGATTTGCTTTCTAACTTTTCGGGTTTTCAGGTTATATCAAAAAGATGATACCGATGACAGCTCACGTTGGCTCTGGGTGGAAGTAAGACGGAGACATCGAGATCCCTCCCCCGTAACCACCGTCCCTTGTCACGGAGGCAGACTGTCTTGCAGCGCCTCTAGTGCCCACATAATGCATTTTAACATGGCTTCACTAAGCGACCTGCCCCCACCACGGGAGTTTCCAGACCTGTATGTAAGACCGTGGTTTCGTGCAGTGCAGCCAGATCGCGTGTAAAAGTTACCCCCTCTCTAGTCTCTTGGAGGCTAGAGAGGGAGTAACATAGCAGCCAGGGCGCGTGTAAAAGTTACCCCCTCTCTAGCCTCTAAGAGACTAGAGCGGGGGTCGACTTTACACGCGATCTGGCTGCACTGGTTTCGTGCCACTGTTGCTAGCGCCAGCATCGGAAGACGAAGACTTTCTAAAGGAAGGAACTTAACCACTACTATGTACAAGAGATCAGAACTCGGCGCGTGGAACGTGGTTTTGCTTCCTCGGCCGACGAGGCGCTGGTGTCGTTAGGCCGCTCACTGTTTTATCGACCGGGCGTGCGATCGGCACTCTAGACGCCACCCGAGTTCGTATTAGATAGATCGTGATGTACGCATGCGCGGAACTACGCGTAAATTACAACCCTAATTGTCATACTAATATTTGGAACAAAATTTCGATGTGCAACCTTTGATTTACCTAAATCCGTTAGCTTGTCAACTATATTCAATTTACTGTAAAACAATCCTTAAATTCCTCAAATAAAAATCTCGAAACTGAGTTCAATCGTTTCATAATTCTTTCACTACCATTGCGCCAAATGAAATACACGTAATGTAACCGAATTGATTGAACCTATTGAACAATCGAATGGTGATTCGATAAAAAATAAGTAATTTCTACTTTTTAGTAAAGAAAATATTGTTTTTTGAAAATGTTTTTAAAAAGAGAAAAATGTACAAGTTATGAATAAATGTGAAATGAGTAGAACCGGATCTGGAGAGATCTGGATCTCACTGTATTATTTTTGATGCAATGCATACATTTACGCAATTTACAGTCGGCGAAGGATTCGAGGGGCCGGAAGTGACAAACCGCGACAATCAATGAGACGAATCGAGGGAAAAATCACGTGTCAAAAGTTAATGAAAAAAGAGGTTTTATTCGATTCAAATATTTTTCGATAATGCGTCCAATAAATGTTATATCAAGAAAAAACACGAAAAGTTTGTTTGGCACACAGTTTACGAAAACACTGTAAATCTGAGCGATAGGTTCTCCGGTATTTTACGAGTGCTAAAAAAATTGGGAATTTTCAGATACCAGGCATTAAGGCACACCTGCGACAAAACTTCGACGCAGCCTCGGCTCGCGTCGGTAAAACAGAATGAGCGCGATCTACGGATATCTAGCGCGAGGCAGCATTGTCGCTAGCCTCAGATAGGGTAGAACATTCGAGATACGCGCCTTGCCGGCACCCACCGGAACTAAACGTCTCAAATGTCGGACGATATTTTCTCGAAATCGTAAACAAATAACTAAAAATTATGGTTTCTCACGGACTTCCACAAATATGTGATGGAATCTTATGATTCAGGTACCAAAATGTGTGTTTTGAATATGGCTACGCGGCTCTTCTCCCCTCCAAGTGGTGGCATGAGCCAAACTCTCTATTTCGACTACTTTCCATCACGGCGCCCAATTGGTAAAGGAATCGATATTTTTTTTCGATTCGAGAAATTTTTAGAGCAGACAGCCGTTCATCTATCAATGTAACACTATCCAGTCAAATTTGGTGAAATTTCGAGGAGCCATTTAGGAAATCCCTGGGAACCTATTACCCTGATCGGTCGATGAGGAGGGGAGGGTGTGCGGCTCCCTCTTTGGGACACATTGACACACATTTATACCGACCGACGGTGGTGGCTGGGCGGTCGGAGTGCGGTTCATGCGATCACCGAAGTTAAGCAGCATCGAGAGAGGCTGATACTTGGTGCGGTGACCGTTTAGCCCTGCTCTGGCTGGCGCATCGACCAGTGAGCGGTAGGCCGTTTCTTCTGCGGCTTTGATGTAGATACTTCAATACGAAGTGTGTACAGCAAAGAATCAGGCAAATACAGGGCTGTCTATGTCGGCACGGGTTTTCCACAGCATTCCCCGTGTCCTCGGCGAATGCGGTATAGTGTAGCTAAGTCGGCTGTGGACGCACTATAGGTAGGTTCAGCTTAGCGAAGTGCGGGTACGAAATGACAGGAAAAAGATGAACCAATGGAAGGTTACGGAGGCACGGAAAATTTGGAACTCGAGGAAAAAAAAAGAGAGGAGATATGTAAAAACCCGCAAGGGTGTACATGGAATAAAGGGGGACCCCAACCGACACACAATTTGTACCGTAAGGGATTCCGAATAAATGCACACGCATGTACGTTTCTTATCGTTTCGTAGATTATCCTTAAATATCTTTACAAATGTTGCGCATCATTGACTTTATTATTATTATTGTAAAAATTAGTCAAAGTTTCCATGGCATCGATCAGCGATTCCTTATTACGAAAATCGCTCGATCCCACGTGCGTTTCGATATTTCGTCCATTTTAAAGACTTTTACATGGCACGGCCTGACCTCAATATCAAATGTGAGTATATCGATGAAATGAGCGTTTCGTTATTCGTTAATGATTTCCAGTGGGAACCGAGTTTCGTTTGTTGATAAGATCCAAAGTGGTATCGGAAGATATACTCGCATTCTATAAAACGAATAAAACGCTACGAAAAATATTTCGATGTCAGAAAGTTCGGGCAGGAACGTAATAAATGTTTTTTGTTTGCGAGTACATGTTAGGAAAAGTATTTGCGCAGCTCGCTTTTTTCGAATTATCTATCGAAAAAAAGTTAATACGAAATATGCTTTAGCCAATTTCTTTGTTTATACAAATTTTGAAAAATTGGGCCGCATTGAAAACACGTCCGAAATGTGCGAATACGTTTTTTACTCACTGAATTACAGGGTGATTGATAATTCGATAAATTGCTTCTAAGGGATAAACCAACAGTTTCTGAGTTATTGATCAATTCTTTGGTTTAAAAAATTTCTTTTTAATTTAAAAGCAATTTTATTTTCAAATTTTGTTAGTTCCAAATTTAAATCAATTTCAAATCAATCAAATCAATTCGAAATTAAATTCAAATCAAAATTTCAAAAGAAATTTGATTTTCAAATGTACGTTTTAATAAGAATTAAAAAAATAAATGTTGAATTACTCGGAAACTATTGGTTTTCGTACGGTATACTACATAACCTTATTTACTGCAAACGAGCTGTAGTTTTACCCCGTGAAAGGAATTTATCAAATTTCCAAAGACCCTGCGTTGGAGGACGGAATAATGGTAGAGAGCAACGTAAACGAAAATCTTGCCAGTAACTATGCAGTCTTGTAACAACGGATCACGTGACAGAAGGTAAACTTCGGTTCCATAAAAAAAAATCCTCTCTTTCGGTCTCGTTTCGTCGAGTTCTGAGGCTCCTGACGAGATATAAAAAAGCTCGTCAGGCGAGGAAGCCAACGTTGCTCGGGTCAGAAAAAATGCCATGCTTATTTTCTCCTAATCGTGGCACAATTTTTTCACATCGTTTATGGCAATCAAACTTCCCGTACGTGTCGAGAGGTCAGAAGTGAATCGTTCTAAAAAAATCACTAATCAGCCTAGATAAAAAAGATAATCTCACCGTTTTTCTTTTTGTTCGGCACGAAAACAAATGTCTAAAAAAGATAGGAATCTAGCACTTCCTAAAATGGCGCTTCGAAATTCTAATCTCTCATTGTATCGACGAAAACGCGATTTGGAATCGTCGCTCGTTTTGGGCAAGCTCGATACGTTTATCGATACTCTGAGAAGAACGAAACGCGAAAATTTGCCGAGTTGCGATGATTGTTACAAAAATAAGGTGACCTACGAGGTTTTTTTCGCAAAATAAGGTTACTTTGATTTTCGATATTTTTGTGTTTTCTCATGTTGATATACACGTTTAGTTTTCGATAGGTACAAAGGTTACACGTGTTTAGTTGTGGTTGGGTATTTATCGGTATCGAAAACGACAATGCATCTGATCACGGATCGTTCGTGACTATAGTCGAAAAAAACAAGAGCGTAACGAGGCCTCAGCCAGCGTATTAACACTTTGGCTGCCACGGGGGTCACCAGTGACCGGAGCTCCCATATGAAGTACGTTGCAGAAATTTAGCGTGGCCATCAAAGGGTTAACCGGATTTGGGCCCCCGCGAAGTTGTTTCTCTTTACAAAAGCGAAAAGATCCACGAAAGGACGGAGATTCGTGAGAATTGAGGAGATGAAGACCGGATTGCTGGGAGAGCTGGAAGCCATACCGGAAAAGCGCGTATCAGGAGTGTTCCGAGGATTGGAAAAAGGGCTTTCACCGAATCTATCGTATCTTTGATTACTTTGAATGGGACGATACAGATATTGATGAATAAACGAATATTTATCGCGAAAAATAAAAAGTCACCTTATTTCCCGAACAAACCTCGTATTTCTATCGTTCGAACGAGTTTCCCTCTTTCCTTTCGCTTTTAAACGATCAGTGAATAATTTTCTGTTCCTGACCGATTTTTCATCGCGATGAGCAAAGAAGAAACAAAAAAACAAAAAGAAAGAAAAGCACAGCCCTTGACGAGTTTATCGTTCTCGTCTCTCGTTGTCGCAGTCGTATGAGTCGTTTCAATTTTCTTCAGTCCTTGATTGGTCGAATTATAGCCACATGTCAACGTGTTATCTCGGTCACCCGTTTACTCGTTTTCCGGGCGCAATCAATTATCAAGAATGTCTCTCGGGATGATGAACCTTTCGCATTCGCGAGTTTCGTAAACGTTTTTTTGTCTTTTGACTACCCCTTGAATCTGGCTCGATTGTTTGGGTCGACGAACGATAATTTATCGCGTTCGTCCATTCGAGTCGTCGGGTAGATGGTTTGCCGCGTTCCTAGCTCGGATAAATAAGCTCACATGAGGTTGCGCGGTGCTCGATGAAAAGCGATACTCGCAACTGAAATGCTACACAGACAGGCGGTTATTACACCCAATCCTATGTAGGCTAACGTTATCAACCAGAAAGCGAAGAGGTAGAGGATCTTGTTACAATATTTGCCGAGTGCCGGATCGTAGTTTGGCTCGTATTCCTTGTACACCCACATCGAACCTGCATTCAAAACAAAAAACACTTTTGTTGGGTTGTTTGCGATGGTATCATCGATTAAGTTTAATGCATGATTAGATGTCGAATGATTGAAGTAACTTCGTCCGAAACGAAAAAAGATTTTGGTCAGATGCGATCAAACGTTGATCTTTCAAAAGTGAAGTACCAGAAAGAGAAAACGAGAAGAAAGCGTTGTCCAAATTGGATCAACAGTGTTGTACCTTGGACCAATAAGAATTTCGTACGCACCTATAATGAACCAACCGATCATGAAACAATCGATCAGTGTGTGCATCGGCGATAGTCTCATTCTCTCATCGTCGCGTTCCGCCTGGCAGTTACGCATTCTCCCTGAGCATTGCAGTAATTGCTTGAACATCCCAAAGACCCCACCAACCAGCAGATAAACGGGTATATATTCACCTTGGGGACAGTCGTAAAGGTAGATACCACCTATGACCGCCATGCTGATGGGCACGATCGTCGATACACCTATGATGATCGTGCAACCAACTGTAAGACAGAAACGCATGGTTTCGATCAATCATTATTCAGATAGTTTTTTTCGAATTATGGAAAACATTCGAATAGCAAATAACCGACAAATCCATCACGATACTATCTTCGTTATTCGGTAATGAAACCCCGCTTTCTTCCGCTGCAAACACTCGTATAAGGTTGATCGAGTCCATTTATGTTTCATTATTTTCCGTTTTAAGTAACAAGTACTTGATATTAGAAGCTAATATTAGAAGACCTATTAATGATATCGACTTAAAAGAACTTAGACTAGATATTACAAGAACAACTAACTATATCAATCAATGAAACGAAGCTGATATTAGAACTACTAATGATATTGACTTACTGGTGCCCAGAAGGAGGACCACAATATGTAGCAGGAATTCAAATACTCCTTTGGAAGTTTTGTGGGCTTGCCTCACTCGTCCAAACAGAGAGTCGTATGATGGCGGTGGAGCTGCACAGAAAGATTCGATCTTTTAGGACAACGACAATATCTTTATTGCCATCGTTTGTATCATCCTTCACAACCGAATATATCCGTTCCTTGGCTCGGTACATATGTTTCAGGCAAACCTGAATCCTACTTGCCAATGCAATCCGGATAACTCTAAATTTAATCGGGCTTTGATGGGTATTCTACAAAATCCGCCTTACCGTTCAGATCTATGACATCCTCGTAGGGAGGGGGAGCTCCTCGATCGTTGATCGGAAGGGGCAGATGACCCGGGAGAAGATTGATATTGGAAGAAGGAGGCAACGGTATACAGCTTATCGCTGTTACTCGGTTGTTTCCCGGATTAACGCCACCTACCATCTCGCTTTCTAGACCTTCAACATCTGCAGGACCTTGCAACATCTTCGGTTCTTCCTATCCCAATTTTGTCAATGCGTCACTTACGCAATCTGGAAAATGGTCGAACGATAAAAATCTGACTTTATCATCGATCCAAGGTCTCGTGCGCTGCGCGTTTGGTGCGAAAGCTTTGGCAATCGTTTTTGCCAGGATTACGAGATTTGACGATTTTGAAATTTCGAAATTGAATTGAATTGAAAATTTTATCATTTAAAATAACAGAGGCGTGCCGGTTAGCGATCCCGTGGAAAAACATGCGGTTTTTTCTACTTTTATTTCGGTCATACCTTTTGGTGAACAGTGCGAGGAAGATGCGAAAAAATCGAAGAGGATTGTCACAGATTGAATGCTTTGGTCGCTTTGAATTATTCTTGGATTCTTATTTTTTTTTCCTGTTTTTTACGTTTACGCGAATTTTTCAGCCACAATGACGTCAATACCGTGTCATTGAGACTCGACGGACCTATATGCCCGAGGGTCACCCGGATTTTCGAAGAAACGGTAGTTGTCGATGGAACTATGGAATATTCACTATGGTGAAGTGCCATGACAGGGAAACTCGACATACGCGGTGCAAGAAAATAATACTGACATATTTTATCACAAACTCAACGGTGTACGACATGTATACACCAAACGTGATAGAAACGCGGAGAACTGTGACCAGAGAACATAGATTTACATGAAACACCGGCGCTTGGGGGCGCGCTTGGCAGAGTTTTCGTGGGGTTAGTTTAGTTGCTACCTCATCCGACGTCGCGCTGTTGTACACATGTGTGAACGAATACATTGACGATGGGGTTATAGCGCGCCCTCTCTCGCACCTTAGTAAGGCGCCTTGGTGCGAGAGAGCGCGCGCTAGAACCCCATCGTCAATGTATTCGTTCACACATGTGTACAACAGCGCGACGTCGGATGCGGTAGCAACTAAAACAACACCACGAAAACTCTGCCAAGCGCGCCCATAAGCGCTGTTGTTCAATGTAAATCTATGTTCTCTGCTGTGACGTAGGAGGAGAGAAAAACTGAGAGAAAGCGCCGCGACGCGAACGCTCGTGGCATTTCCACGGCGAGTCCCGAAATTATTTTAATCGATAACACGCTCGTTCCTCGTGACCGCGAATATTCTAATTTTCTTTTCTTCATTCTTTTACTTAGGCACTTATATGCTGGTTATTCGAAATCATAGGTGGAACGAGCTTATGTTCCAGTCTCCGATTATCCAGCGGACAACTGATGATTTTTAACCGTTTATACGCAATTACAAATTTCAAAAAATTGATCTTTTTATTGCATTTTCGGAATGTACAAATGGGTGAGTATATTCCTTGAAAATTTCAAATCGATCCATCGATCTCGGAAATACATATATTTGTGAGGACCCTCGGAGCCCTACGAAGTACGCGCCCGAAACTTCAAACGCGTTTTTCTTAAACCGGTGTTTTCAAAGTCGGTGAGCACGATTTCACAAAAACGGCTCGACCGATCGGTCTGCAATTTTACACAAACTTGTCGAATATATTCTTCAGGTATTCATCGAAGGAATAAGATTTTCGATCATTATTTCTATTTTTTGTCAACAATTTAATGGAAACAATTTGGTTGCAAATCGAAATTGTTTCTTTGCGGAGCCACAGTTTTGTCACAAATAAAAATTTCTAACTCACAAGTAATCATTATCGCATAATTACTCGTGAAATAACTATCATAATTATAATTAGTCTTATAAATGAATATTATAATTATAATTGAACTAATAGAAATATAAATTATAATCAGTCTTATTATTAGGACAAACACAAAAAAAATAAGTAACAATATTTACATTTTCAAGTAATAACAATGAATAAGTATATATACAATTTTTTAATTTTATCATAGCTCCCGCTACTGGAATATGAGAACTTTTATGATACACCAATGCTAATGAGCTGAGTAATCGACATTTGTCATTCAAAAGTAGCACATACCTACCTCCCAGGACGCCACGGGCACTTCCACCGGTTGGGTTTACTTTGAAAGCCGCTGAAAATCATGCACGTAACTATTTGCAATTTTGCAAAGATTTTACTTTCTTCCGGAATGATTGGTCGTCCTTGAGAATATTTACGACAAAACAATGAAAACCCGCCGAAACGGAGAATAATTAATAAATCCTACGACCCATGACTAATTATGTTTTATTTATAATCTGTCGTAATAAATCGAAGACCGAGTATCATTAGTTTTTTAATTAGTGGTGTAATTATAATTGGGACAATTTTATTGACATATTATTGTTTTATTAAGAAAATTTATATAACAAAAAATTAATCATTAAAAAGATATTTATGGTTAAAAATATAATATTATTGTTATTATAGAAAAATGCCAATAATTATTATAATTATTTTTACTAAAGCAGTCTTTTTTACTGTTTTATCAAAATTTACCTTATTTTACGATAGTAAATATTGCATGATAAAAATTAAAATAAAATGTCAATATTACCATCGTATCATTTTTTTTCAATCGATCGATCGAACCAATAAAGTTCCACGAAAAATATTAGGTCTCCAACTTTGCTCCCGTCGTATTTTTTTTAATATGAAGCTTTATTACCACAAAACGATTACGTACATTAAGTTTCAAAGTATTGTCCATCGTTAGCTACCACTTTGGCCCATCACTCGGGCAGCAAGCGAAACCCGCGGCAACAAAATTCTTCATCTTTCGATAAGATCCATGAGTCGATCCAATTTTTCACTTCTTCATACGAGCTGAAGTGCTGGTCAGCCAGGCCGTGTGCCATTGAGC